>CM046462.1:18508957-18596457 GCA_025506415.1 Flaveria robusta | reverse complement strand
CATTGCTAAAACAAACATATTTTAGAAAGATACATAAAAAGGTTTATGTATATTTATGAATTATAATCTGTTTTTTCTTTTTATACTATTGTTTATATCTTAAATATGTTATGTTATATATAATAATTATATTGATATGCTATCTATAACATATATTAGATTATACATACATATAATCAATTATATAAAATTTTTTTTTAATACATATAACATACGGGTATGTAACTTAGTATATTATATATCACTTACAACATCGGTAGGGAGATTTTTCTAGTTCCTTGAATTTACTAATGTGAGATGAGAATGTTATGAACCGGACCTGGCCCAACCAACCCAGTTAAGATGGCCCAACAGATTGAAATGAAATAGAAACATCCCTTGATATAACGAAGCATAGGAGAGCATGAGAATATTGATGATGTGCGTCTTCTTCCCTTCATCTTCGGTTAAAGGTCATTGTAATTGATCATTTGAACCAATATATACTATATAAATTTATAAACCCGTGTATTACACGGGTTGAACGAATAAAATATTAAATATAATAAAAGTTTATCAAGTATAAAACGATATTGTACGATAAAATATAATTGAAATTACGTATAGTAAGAAACAATATGTAATAAAACAATTATATCAACTTTTTAAACTTTTGGTTTAAAACTTTTTTTCTAAAAAAATAAGAAATATTTTGTTTCAAAACAAATCGCATTAAAAAAATATCATTTTTAAAAATTTTCTTATTATGAATTTTAATTTTAATTATTTTTTGTTTATAAAAAATTAACTTTTTAAAAACATTAATTTTTAAAAAGTTTGATGTTTTGTAAAAATTTCTTACTCTACAAAAATGATATTTAAAAATAACATTAATAAGATCTTTTTTAATTTATTAAAAAACTATTTTTGTTCTAAAAAAGTTAAATAATATTATTGATAATTAAGGTAATTATTTAATAGGAGAGAGAAGCGGAAAAATTTTGATGATAGTGAATGTGGTGTCGTCACGTGTCAACCAAAGATACTCTTTTATTTGATTAGAAAATTTATAAATTAGTAACTAAGTATGCAACATGATATTCTTCTGTTCTTTTTTGAAAAAAAAATTTACCGTCTAAATTAGAAAAATGTTCAAATAAAAAATTCCTTATAAGTAAAGTGTATAAAAAATAATCTCAACCATCAATATTTTTAATCAATGGTTGACATCAAATTATAAGAAAAAATTTACTGGAGGAGTATTTTATAAATAGTCACCGTTATTAACTTTTTGTAAGTTCCCCTTTTTTTTTTAAATGATAATATCTCTTATGTACGATACTATTTTTTCTATTTAAATTACAACATAAAAACAAACGTTTTTTATTTTTAAAACTAGTACAGTATTATTATATAATTAGATAATAGTTTTTTTTCTAGTTTTTTAAGTTTATATCACGTTATTGTGTTTATAGTGCAGTTAATTCTGTATTTTTGTTAGTTATTGTGTTCTTTTTAAAATGATAAATTCGGAAAAAAATATAATGGTGAAATAACATTGTTTTGTATCTCCAATATGTAAAAACACAATAATAAATAAGCAACTAATTAATAAATACTTTAAAAACAATTACAAACTAACACAATATCCCATTGTGTTTTTAATCGTCATTATGTTATCTTGAACATTATAAGTTTTAAAAAATATATTTGTGAGATAACATCATTGTATAATTATAATTTTAAATCACAATGATAGATAACAACAAGTTTATATAATTTATAAAAAAACAATGACAAAAACAACACATTGTTTTATTTTCAACACTATGATATTTGAAAAATACATTGGTGAAAATGTATCATTATGTACTTATAATTGCAAAACACAATGTTAGATAACAAGTTATATAATCTATAGAAACCATGACCAAAATAACACAAAATGATTTGAAACGTAAAACACAATATGAATATATATAACAAATGATATAAAATATATGACACAATAAACGTATAAAACACAATCAGTGGCGGAGCTTGAACTATTTTGTAGGGGGGACCGGAGCGAAATTAATTTTTTAAAGGGGGGGGGGGTGAACTCGATATTTATATGCATATTTACGCTAACTGGCCAAAAATTACACTATCAGACTAAAATTTAATACTACTGGAAAAAAAAAAAAAAAGAGGGGGGGGGGGGGGGGGGGGGCTATGAAGCTTCTCCTTTGAACACAATGAGTTAACATATGTAACATAGTGAATAAAATGCTCATCTTTACAACAATAAAAAAACACGTGACAAGTCTATAATTATTTTTAGATTTTTTAAATTAAATACCATTTTTACTATAATTTTACCCTCTAAATTAATCTATTATTTTAGTTAAAACCTTTATTTACAAAAGTAAATTGATAATTTATTTTAGTTTTTATATATTGAATTTATTTATTTTTATTATCAATTAAATTGTTTAATCATATTGTTTTAAATTATACATACTAGTTATAGTCAAATTAGATTTAATTAAAAAAAAGTTAAAAAGAAACAAAAACATTTATTGATTTTAAGACAACTAGTTTTTAATTTTAAACATGTCAATTATATGCTATATTATCTACAGAAATATTTTATAAATTACAAATATAACTTTTCATTTTTATTATTAAATGTAACCCGTAACTTATTGTAAAAAGTATTTATACATTTATGAATTATATTGTTTTCATCCGTGTAATACACAAACTAGTTCATAATAGACAACGTGCGCATCTACGAGAAGATATAATTGTCAAGAATTTATTTAGAATAAATCCAACCTATATTTTCATTCTAATTAGAAACCTAAAAATAAAATTTCGCTTGAGGCTAGAAAAACCAAAATAATTAAGCCGTGGTGAAACAACTAAACTTACTTATCAACAATCACTTCTCTTTAAACAATATAATAATATATGAATCTTGATGATGCGGTTTTATTTATGTTTTCTTTTATGTTATTTTTATTTTAAGTTGGATTACTCATTTTTGATGTTCAAAAAGTGTGATTTTACATAACCATGAAAGCCGGACCACTTGATAGTGGTTGAGCCATGTGGTCCAAATGCACGCCCTATTGTGATGTTATTTTTATTTTAAGTTGGATTACTCATTATGTGATTTTACATAACCACAACTGGCTGCTAACTACCCAACAACTTATAAATTTTAAGTGGTTAATTCGTCCATACAAAAGAAGAAAAAAACAGACTTTTTTTGACCGGTAGCAAAAAGTGAAATACGATTAAGAGAAAAACACTAGCAAGATGCTAGAGCAGAATTACACAAACAAAATCTAGCATTGAATTTATCCCTACTAAGGTTTTGATTCATAAAAAAGATATTGTTGTAAAAAAATCTGATATGATTTGATTGTGTGTCATTTCATTTTTATTTCGAATAAAATTTTGTAGTTTTAGTTATTCTTATTGTTAGTCTCTTTCACAAAAAGTATTGGATTTATGCCCTAATGAAAAGGGGTAACTTTGTAAAATTATAACCAACTTTTAAAAATGTTTCAATTATATAACTCAAGTTTTAAAAGTGTTCCAATTAGGTAACTCAGTTTTCATATTTTATATAAGGGAAAATTGCATTAATGGTTCCTATGGTTTGACCAGATTGCATGATTGGTTCCTATGATTATAGTGAGATGTTATTGTCTTTTAATTCTTCAGTATACATATATACATATAAAGAAGGAAACAAACAACCAAATAACTAGGAGCGTCCAAAATATCCGTATCCGAAATATCCGAATTTTCGGATATCCAAAAATTCGGATTCGGATCCGGATAGTGATTTTCAAAAGTTTAGGATATTCTGATATCCGATTATCCTAAACTAAAAAATATTTTTTTTATTTTTTTTAATTTTTAAACATATTTTTATTTTAGATTGAGTTTTTTTAGTGTATATTGTGACTTTTATGATATAAGTTGGTTTTTTATATTATTTTTATAATAAAATATGTATAATTATTGTAAAAAAAATAAAAAATAAAAAATGAATTTCGGATATCCGAATCACTATCCGTATCCGTATCCGAAATTTCGGATATCCGAAATTTCGGATACGGATACGGATACGGATAGGGATTTCTACTATCCGAAATTCGGAGATCCGAAATTTCGGATATGGATACGGATAGTGATTTCTACTATCCAAAATTTTCAGATATCTGAAATTTCAGATATATGACTTTGAACACCCCTACAAATAACTACTTGGTTTAGTGGTTTTCAACATGTCTTTATTTCATTAACTTGACAATTAGCCCAGGTTCGATCCCTTTTTTATCTTTTTTATTTTCTCACACTTATTTAACAATTGCATGGTATTTATATGGATCATCCCCGGTCAAGACACAATTATTTTTTCTGTTTAGTATTATTAGTTTTATTATATTTATATTATATCCCACTTATCAAATATATATAATCAGATATCAAGAAAAACAGTTTTACGTGTTTATTTGGTCAAAGTTACAAATTAGTATTTAACGGCTCTGTCACAATGCGTGGATTTCAGACGATTTATTTTTATAAGAGATTGTTGAATGTTAGCAAGCGTTTTAAGGTTACGTATTGCATATATAAATTACGTATATTAGCAATACTCCCCTTAAGACGTGGGGTTTGAGAAAACGTCTTGACGTAATTTTTTCGCGGTTTGACATCATCGCAACAACGCGAGGTTAAAATACTAGTTAATATTAATATTATTAATAATAATAATATTATCAATGTATATTACATAAATGTATTTTAAGTTTTCTATTAAAATATACATACGGAATAAAAGTAAAAATAAGCCTAATGACAATAACAATAGCAATAAGGGTGGAGTTAGTAAAAAATATATTTAATTTAAAAACACTAAAATAGAATCGGGCTTGACATGTGTACGTCTATTGTTTTTAAAAAAGTGACATTTTGGTTATTATGTTAAATATGTCTGGTCATTATGTATAACATGTCAAATCATTATGTCAAATATCAGGTCATTGTGTCAAATATTATTCATAATTTGTTATATGTATCATCATTGTGTCTTACATTTTAGATTATTTCATGTTATTTTTTTAATTTTAAAGAAAATTGCATAAATAGTCCCTATGGTTTGAGTAAATTGCATGTTTGATGCACATAGTTTCAAAATTACAATGATAATCCAAACATTTAGGTTACGGTTGCAAGATGGTCTCCCTATTGTTAAACCCAGTTAGTTTTTAATAGAATTTTAATTGCATGTGATTAGCATGTAAGGGTAATATAGTCTTTTTAAACTAAAACCCTAAAAAATATAGATACAACTTCATACGTACATTCCTTCAATCGTCACCTTCAAAATTCAAACATCAATCATAATATGAGCAGGGAGTAATCGAACAACTCTAACTTTTTCATCTTCGAGCAAGATTTGGAAACATCAAGGAGGTATAACCGTTGGGTTTTTAGAGAATCGAGCTCTAAACTAGTACCAGACGAGGTTTATAGTACGTTTTACATATTTTCTTCATGTTTATTCATGATTCTGGTTGAATCTGTTGGAAAGGTTTTTGATTTTTATAAACCCTAATTGTTCGTGTCAATGAACGTGCTTTCTTTATTTACACATGGACACCTTAACTTGTTTTTTTATTAAGTTTCATTATGATGGTGTGTTTAAAAATTTTTCACGAAGAAGATATGCATATGGTAGAATTAGGTTTGTTGATTACTTTGATATTGATGAGTTTTTTATACATGATTTTAGTTTTATATTAGAAAAACCAGGTTTGAACAACCAAAAGTAAAAACTCTATTTTCACTTTAAAATTCCGGGGAAAAGTTCAGATGTGGGTTTAGCACGTTTTCATGAGGCAATATGTTAAGGACAACAAACTTTTTGACGTGTACAATGAGTATGGTGGGACTAAAATTAGTAGTTATGATACTTCTTTACAGTCGACAAAAGTTGTTATTGAGGAACTACAAGATGTATGCCCTGAGTGGACTAGACCTATTAGAAGTTTAAAGAAGCCTTCAAATGGGTTGTTTTTGATATAGAAAGAAAGTGGTAATGAGGGTGTTAATCAAGGTGATGCCAGTTGTAGTATGATTGTTCTTTGTGATGACGGTTGTAGTATGATTGATCCTGGTGATGATAGTTTTGATTAGAACTTTGATGATATTGATTTTTCAGAAGAGTTTTCTATTTCTAGTGAAGATTTTGATGAGAAGGTTTTAAACAGGGTTTCTAGTGTAACATCAAAGGAAAAGGTGCTTACATAGGAATAATGAGGCAAAAACTGTTTTTCAAAGTTGTTTGTTATTTATTTTATGTATTTTCTTATCCATAAATACTTACTGTGATGTATATTATTAGAAATGCTTTGTAAATTTTGAAGAGTGACAAGGGTTAATTCACTAAAAAAATTATGTCAAATTTATTATATTAATTAATTAATAACAAATTCTATATTAAATTTAAAAATTTGAAATGAATTTTTTATAAATGTTTTTTTTATTATTATTGACTAATATCTATCATAATTAATAAATACTATATTGTCTATAAATTCATCTAAATTCCTTTCAAAGTTTCAAAATGATATGTTAATAATTACACTTATAAATAATGTGTATTTATCCTTATTTTGTGTATTTTTGGTTATGAATCATTTAATTAGAACCTTATCTATGTTTATATTAAATGTTTTAGGTTCTAAAAAGGATGTTGATGATTTTTTGCGGAAAAACTCAAGATTTGGTGAAGCTTTAAGGAGAAAAACATTTTGACATGCCCATGTTTAAACCAACATGCCCATGTTGGAAAGCTGAAATTGATTATTTGTTGACCTGATGCAGAACATGCCCATGTTCAAGCTAAAATCGTGATATATACCCAATTCTCCCCATTTGAAGAATATTCACTCTTTTACACAAAACACTAGTTCTCTCAAGCCTCTTAAGTGATTTTGGGTAAATCTCTGAAGATTCAAGGCTAAGATTGAAAATCGAGCACTTTCAAAAAGAAACTAACATCATCCAACTCATTTCCACTTGATTTGGTTTGAATTCATTTAGATCTATTATGAGTTCTTCATTTTCTTGAATTTGGGTGTGATTTTTGTAAGTCTCATGGGCTAAACACTTATTATCACTTGGATTATATGAAACTTAGCATGATTTAACAACTTGTACATGATTCTTGGTGATGTTTATGTTGATGCTATGATGAAGATTGATTATTCTTCAATGATTGTGTGTGTTTGTTCTAGTTTGATGAAATGTTTAACCTTGTGGGTGTTGTAAGCATGTTATGTTGGAAAACCTCATATTCTTACAAGACTTATGCATATAATTGCATCTTTTGTATGTAATCTTGTGACATTTGACTAGGAATGGTAAATGAAGGTTGAAGGTTTAGTAAAATTGGTCAAATGTGCATCTTTATGCTTATGTTTGAGAAAACCATGGTGTATGTCATGAATATCTCTTGTCATTGGTCATGAATCTCTCTTGTCATTGGTTATGAATTGTTTTGTAATCAAATGTGCATCCTTATGCTTATGTTTGAGAAAACCATCGTGTTAACTTTCCAAAGATTTGTGGAGTTAGATAACCCTGGCGGAAGTTTAATTTACCTTTCATATTAACATAATTATATCATTCATTTTTTATTGCATGACTTTAGGTGGCTATTGTGTGTTTATCATTCTAGCTTTCCAAAGAGTTATATGTCTAAATACCTTTGATGGGGGTTTAAGCTACTTCCATGTATAATGAAGATTGTGTATCTTCATCTTCATTTTCTTGCTTTGTTAGTTTATTTTTCTAATTACTTTACTTAATTTTTATATTCACAAATTCAAACTCAATTGATCGGTTAAATAGTGATGATGATTTAGTATTGGGAGCCATTGTGTTCACGGATCAATAATCGGTTCTTGCCTAAAACTATACTACTATGCGATAGGTGCACCTGCATATTGTGTGTAGTTGGTTTAAGAGTGATAATCGTTTCTTAAATTAAAACTCAATTGTGTAAAAAATCCTTACTAAAAATATATATAACTTTACGCACATCACAAAACTTCATCTAGTTCTTTCAAATTAATAAAGTTTATTAATGAAGTCGAAGAGTATGTGACTATATTTTGAAAAAGATTGAAGAAGTATTTATAGTCGAATTGAAAATTGTTAATATCTTGTATAAATGAAAACAGAAAGCGTAAATTAAAAAATATCAAAATACAGATATATGTTAGCGATATGCTTATTTTTAAGGAGATATGGAGTGATACGAGTTGACTCACGTATTGCTGAATGTCCGAATATTATTGGTTCAACTATTTTCAATAAAGTAAAAATATCTTTGATTTGACATAAAGGGGCGATACTTCAGCGATATGTTAGCAATACGTCAGCCATACGTTAGAGATACACGCTTGTTTACAAGGCGATACACCACGATTGGTGTATCGCCGAACATAAAAAAATAAAATAAAAGCAACGTGGGCGATACCACATGAATTGGTATCGCCTTGTGGCAATATCATGGCTAGATTATAAAATCCACCAGTCAACGACTATTATTGTGAACTGATTTGATTAACTGGCTATTTTGATAATTTTCCTTACATGATTTTGCATCCTAATTATTGATATTTTACCTTGTGTTGCATTATGTAATTTACGAAAGAAGATGGGCTTAATGTAACTTTCTTTTCCTTCCTTTTCATTCACACGAATTCAAGGGAATTTATTGCAATTTCAATTCAAATTTTTTCTCAACCAAACACATTAAGAATGAAATTTAGATTTCAATTTCATCAAATTCCCGCCAAACAAACACATTCACTAATGAAATTTAGATACCAATTCCATTAAATGTTTTTGAATTCTGCATACCAAGCGCACCCTAAGTTTTTTAAACGTAAACAAGACAACTTTATTAAGAAATAAAAAATCTAGCAAGAAACTTGAAATACAAGTAAAAGATTAAGTACAAATAATGAAATCCAAGCTATGCCAATCTTTCCAATCTAGCAATTTAAATTCACACTACCTTTTAGAGTTGATATGGATGAATATAAATAACTGACAATTTAAAAAAAATCCAGGATAAACGCAACGTTTACAATACGTGGATTTAACCAGATACAATTTGAAGGATTTTATAGGTTAATTGATCAGGGTTTGACAGACATACTAGATTGCTTGATACTTACAACTACGGTTGTGTTTATTGCCTTCAATGCTAGGCACTCAGTGCTGAGGTGGTTGAAGCAGTGGATGTGGGAATACCATTACCGTTTTTCAGGGTGGTGCACCCCAACATGCCATCTTACCGCACACATTTCAAATATTTTTACGGTTCAATGGTAATCATACCGTTAAATTTTAAAAATTAAATTATTTTATTTCAACCCTGTTCAAACCACATCACCCAACTCATTATTGCTCCTCTAAAAAAACAATTTTCACCTACTACAAAAAATTCAATTATGTTCTTACAAAAATATGGATCCCAACCATCCTAATAACTTGAACAATTTGTTCTCTATGGGCACGATCTCTCATGTGTACATGGATCCGTCCTTTTTCTTACCTGCCCAATTACATTTTTGGGTAGAATCAAACACCAACAAACAAGTCCCAACCCGGCTCAGAATCCGGTTCCCAACCCACCCTCGAAAGCCAGCTCGTCTTCGAAACTCAACCCTTGGATGTTATTGTCGCCCGAATTGAGAAGCTTAACAAAATACAAATGGAAAGCCCCCGGTTGAAGCATAACGTGGAGGAGCAGAAGGATCTTAGATGCTTGTCGGCCCCAATATATCAACTAACCGGAGAGAAGCGCATCGCCGCTGAAAACATCCTAGAGTGTATTGCTAAATGTTATCTCTAGTTTCTATTTTATTTTTCTTTTATATTATGTATTTTTTTAGTTAGTTTTTTTTTTTTTTAACATTATGCAAAATTTTTAATTATTAATGAACATTACTATTTTAATTTTGTAGTTATTTCAATTGACCCTTCAATATGAAAAGCTTTGTAGACATTTTTAATAGATCACTGACAACAACGTTGGATGAGAGATTTTTCAAGTTATTTGGATTTACATTCTTTTTCTTATTCACCAATGTGAGATGAGAATGTTATGAACCGGACCCGGCCCAACCAACCCAGTTAAGGTGGCCCAATAGATTGAAAAGAAATAGGAACATCCCTTGATGTAACGAAGCATAGGAGAGCATAGAGGGCATGAGAATATTGATAATGTGCGTCTTCTTCCCCCATCTTTCACGTCTGTATTTGATTTCCCTTCATCTTCTGTTAAATGTCATTGTAATCGATCATTGAATCAATTTTATATTATATAATAAATGAGTAACTAACGATACAACATGACATTCTTATATTCTTCTTTGAAAGAAATTTCCTTCTAGATTAGGAAAATATTCAAATAAAAAGTTTCTTATAACTAAAAAGTGTAAAAAGTAATTTAGATAATCAATTATCTTAATTAATGGTTGAGATCAAATGATAGATAACAACAAGTTTATACAATCTATATAATTACAATTACAAAAATAACACATTGTCTTATCTTCAATACTATGAGTTTAAAAAAATAAGTTGGTGAAAGTATATCTTTGTGTATTTATAACTTTAAAACACAATTATAGATAATAAGTTTATATAATCTATGAAAACAATGATAAAAGTATCACAAAATGATCTAAAACATAAAACACAATTACAAATATATATATATATATATATATATATATATATATATATATATATATATATATATATATATATGTATAACAAATGATGTAATATATATGACACAATAAACGTATAAGATACAATAAGCTGACATATTTAAAAAAATGACCAAATTAAAACAATAAATGGACACATGCCAAACCCACTATTATTTTTAAACTTTTGAAATGAAATATCATTTTTACTATAACCCTACCCTTTAAATTAATCTATTATTTTAGTTAACTCCTTTATTAAAGAAAGTAAATTAATAATTTATTTTAGTTTTTATCAATTGAATTTATTTATTTTTTATTATCAACTAAATTTTTTAATCATATTGTTTTAAATTATACATACTTTTATAGCAAAATTGGATTAAGCCAAATTGGATTCAATTGAAAAACAGTTAAAAAAACAGAAACATTTATTGATTTTAAAACAACCGGTTTTTAATTTTAAACAGGTTAATTGTATGTTATGTAATATAAAGAAATATTTGTTGATTTATAATTACAAATATAACTTTTTAATTTTTTATTATTAAATGTAATCCGTAACTTATCATTAAAAGTATTTATGCATTTATAAATTATATTGTTTTCATCCATGTAATAAACGAGTTTATAAGTTAGCTTACAATAGAAAATGTGCAGATCTACGAGAAGATATAATCATCAAGAAGATAGAATCATCAATAGTTTATATTTTCATTCTAATTAGAAACCTCTAGGTGTGTTTAAAGTCGGATATCCGAATTTCGGATATTCAAAAATTTCGGATAGTAGAAATCATTATCCGAATCCGTATCCGAAATTTCGGATACGGATACGGATACGGATAGTGAACACCCCTAGAAACCTCAAAATAAAATCTCGCTTGAGGCTTGAAAACCAAAATAATTAAGGCGTCATGTAACAACTAAACCTACTTATCCACAATCACTTCTCTTTAAACAGTATAGTAATTTATGAATCTTGATGGTGCGGTTTTATTTATGTTTTCTTTTCTTTTATGTTATTTTTATTTTAAGTTGGATTACTCATTTTGTGATGTTCAAAAAGTGTGATTTTACATGACCATGAAACACGGACCACTTGATATTGGTTGGACCATGTGGTCCAAATGCATGCCCTATTGTCAAACTGAGCCACCCGATTTGTGATTCCAGTGGTCAATTCTCTATACCCACGCAACCACAACTGGCTGCTAACTACCCAACAACTTATACATTTAAAGTGGTTAATTGGTCCATACAAAAGAAGAAAAAAAACATCCTTTTTTTGACCGGTAGCAGAAAGTGAAATACGATTAAAAGAAAAGCACTAGCAAGATGCTAGAGCGGAATTACACAAACAAAATCTAGCATTGAATTTATCCCTGCTAAGGTTTTGATTCATAAAAAAGATATTGTTGTAAAAAAATCTGAGATGATTTGATTGTGTGTCATTTCATTTTTATTCCGAATAAAATTTGTAGTTTTAGTTATTCTTATTGTTCGTCTCTTTCACAAAAAGTATTGGATTTGTGCCCTAATGAAAAAAGTATTGGATTTGTGCCCTTAATGAAAAGATAGAGTAGATTTGGTTTGAAATAGAATAGAATTATTTTAGAACTGTCAAATTAAATATTCTTATTTTTAAGACTATCCCCATCGCGGCGCCCGTAGCAGGCCCGTCACCGACGTGGACCGCGCCCACCGGAAGGGCAGTGATGGGGGAGAGGAGGTGGAAAGAAGGAATTCGTCCGGAATGGCGGTGGAAAGGAGGTGGTGGTGGGCCCCACCACCATAAAATCAATTCTAAAATATAAATATAGTGGTGGGCCCCACTATTATAAAATGATTTTAAATTAAAATATTTTAAAATCTTTAATTAAAATAATAATTTAAGTATAATATTTTAATTAAAATGTGTTAATCAAATAAAAATCTTTATAATTTTTTTTACGTTTGTAATACTAAACTAATTAATTAGAGTTTATTTTTTTATTTTTTAGAATGATTTAAAATGTCTTAAAATGCTTAAAATGGTTTCAATTAAAAGGGTTTTTTTAATTTTAATTTTTTTAATATTTATAATAATAAACTAAATAATTTGAGTACTTTTTATTTATAATAACGACTATTTTTTATAACGGTTAGTTTTTTGTTTGTTTTATTCATAACAGCTACTTTTTTTGTTTTATTCATAACGGCTATTTTTTTGCTTTATTCATAACGGGTAGTTTTTTTGTTTTATTAATAATGACTACTTTTTTTGTTTTATTCATAACGACAAGTTTACCTATTATAAATATGTTTTATCATTTTAGAGTTTTTCTCAAATCATACTTTATCTTCTTTCTAACATTCTAACTCTCTTCTAAACATAATTCAAAATTCAATTCTCAATGGATCCAAGAGTTACATTCTCTTTAACATAAATGTTAAATGATAAAACTAATGAATAATACCCACATCAGCAACCCGGGTTCTACCAATTTCAACACCCTAGGTTTTCTCAATTCCCACAACCCGGGGGATTCATATATCTTCAACAATCTGAGGGATTTCCATATGTTCAACAACCTGGAGGATTCCCATATGTTCAACAGCCTGGCTTCAGAGAATTCCCACAACCCGGGGGGATTCCTATCACACCCCGGCTAAAACGGAAACACCGAGGCGTGATGAAATTGAATCATAACACAAGGATAAAGATTACTAAAGGAAATTACTTATTTAAAACCAATTAGTTGATTACATCAAATTCTAAAAGTAAATAAACCAAACAAGTAAATAAGTTTTTATTTTAATCAAAGTCTAACTAGGTCCGACTAAAGCTTATCCTTGAATTCTAGCGTGAGCAAAGCAACAAACTTAGTTTCCATTACCTGAAAACATGCTAAAATATGTCAACTAAAAAGTTGGTGAGAACATAGGTTAGAAGTATACATATAATAGGCAACCATGTACAAACCAATAAACAATTTTCCAGTACAAGTAGTTAAACTATTATACATGAGTCCACAACCAACCTTATTGATCGAATGCCCTCCCGTCTAACCCCTTGACACAAGAGGTCAGACTAATAGTATGTTTGTCTAGTATGCAGTTTCTGAACATCCGGCTCCTCTCAAGTCAAAAAGAATACGATGACTCAAAGGACGCTCGGTATTGATTGGCATGCATCAACCCGAGTACCGAATGGGCTTGTCAGGCCAATATATCTATCTACGTACTCTCGTGGCTTCCCCGAAGTTAATGGTTGTGTAGATTTTTGAAAAATAGAGGGACTTTATAGTAAAAAGTGTCATAGAATATAGCAACATGTATACTTAGTCTAGTTTTACTAGTATAAGAAAGTTTGTCATTAAGTTTGCAAAGACTAGTTTTGACTTTAGAATTTGAATTCACAGTTTAATATAAAGAGCATGTTTCCACCAAAAAATATAAAAGAAAAAGGGGCTATGAACTAACTTTGTAAAGTAGGTGGGTTGATCTTGCAACTTGTAGTTACTTGGAGTGAGTATTGCCCTAAGTAAGTTTCTTTAGTTAGTTTATTGTACTTTGTGGATAGTTAGGGGTTGTTATTATAAAAAGTTCAAGAATGGTTGTCGTATATTAGATATGTGTCATCCCAAAGTAGTACATCCAACAAAAGGATTCCCAGGAAAGAGTTGGTGGATTTTCATCACTTAAGTACCCCGTCTTTTCTTAGCCAGAACCTTTTGTTTGTCATATAACTACATACCGGGTGAAACATTTCTAGATGTATACTAGACCAAGTCAAAGGTGTGTTTAGTATGTTTATAAAGTATATGAAACAAGTTTAAATATAAGTTTAGCAAGGATGGGAATAATCAATTTGTATAGGATAGGGTTACAATTAAAAATATAAAGAATTTTACTAGAAACATGATTTAAGTTGATAGATAATTATAAGAATTTATAAAATTTGGATTTTTATTGTTTGAAACATGTTTATATTATTTATTTTATAATAAAAATCATTTCTTTACATCATATCTATGAAAATATTGAAAAGTTACAAAATTTAGGGTTTTGACAGCTTTGGACATATTCGCGTACTGAACTTGCAGGACGGTTTGAAGGGTCAAATCAATGAATTAGAAGACGTTCTTCATATGGTTAGAAATATAAGACTTTGAATTAAACTTTAAAAAAAATAATTATTGAAAAAAGATTTATTATGAGGGAGATATGACTGTGCAAAGTTAACTCTATGAATCTGTCAAAATCCAAAAATTCAAGTTTGATATGTTTAAGCAAAGTTTTGATGATTTCTTGTTTATTTAATAGTTTGATCCATCTTAGATCTATGATTACTACACAAACATGTTATGTAATCATAGATCCAAGCTAGTTATGGTTGAATCTGGATAAAACAAAATTGGAAGTGTATGAACACAAAGAACACGAAGAACACAAAAAGCATTAAAACTTACTCGATAGGGAAAATTTCTTGGATCTTCAAGAGAGGTTCTATGAGTTGATATTTGATTCTATGAGAGCTCTAAATTTATAGTTTGGTGTAAAAAATAATGAGAATAAGACCTCCTATTTATAGTTAAAAAATTAGGGTTTTGGATTTCAATTTGGATAGACTTTTTTAATATTTTATTAATAAAATTCATAATTTTTAAGGGATAAAGATTGGTGAACGAAATTTTATAGATAATTATAGGTTAGGATTAGTTTAATTTGTTAGTTATTAGATTTAGGATAATTACTAGTTAAATATTTAATAATATATGTGATATATATCCCTTAAATGATTAAAATAATAAAATAATATATATATATATATATATATATATATATATATATATATAATTTTGTAATTATCCATGCATATATATATATATATATTATGTCTAGATAATTATAGGACTTAATTTAATTAAATATTTATTCTTTGCATAAAAGTTACATATGCAACCCTAAGTTACACATATGTAAAATTTTCACCGTTATAATTATATATGTTTCACTTAGGTTGTAATTTTGCATTGTTATAGAATTTGGTTAATGTTAGGGCACTTCCAAGTTACTGTTTATAGCAATATCTAGTATTTACACACGTGTTATCATGATTTCACACTAGCATGAAATAGTATTACAGTAAATCACAATGTATGGAATATAAGATAGTTTCCACAAATAGGTTATTGAATTCAATAACTGTTTACAAATGAAAAAACCATAGTCATTATAAGAGTTAAGCAAGTAGGTTAAGAATGAAAAATCAAGGATGTTACAATTCCCATATATTCAACATTCTCAGTCTTCGTTCGAAGACTATCAGCAATATCAAGCATGCCTAAACATAAAGAGTTTTAAAAAGTGCAGCAATAGCAATCACATAACGAAAAACTAATTGATGAAGCACCTTCGTCACCTAAAAAAACACTAACATAATGAACAACTAATTGATGAAGCACATTTGTCACCCAAAAAATCACCAGCAATCGCATAACTACACCACAGGGTATTATCTTGCAGATGGTATTTATCTAGAATGGGCAACACTTGTAAAGAGTTTCACATATCCACAGAAGAATAATCTGAAAATGAAGTGGTACAAAAGGCATCAAGAGTATTCAAGAAAGGATGTAGAAAGAGTATTCGGTGTTCTTCAAGCTAGGTGGGCAATGATACGATCCTCAGCAAGATCCTCGAACTTACGAGTATTAGGTGATATAATACATGGATGTATTATATTACATAATATGATTGTAGAAGATGAAGGACGTACCATCATTTTAAACACATCTACAGAGATTTAGAAACTTAAGTTATCAGGATGCTCACCATGTATTGCGGAATGATCTAATAGAACATATCTGGGCGAATAGGGGGATTAGAGAATAGTTTTATTATTGTTTCTATCTATTAACTTCGTGTGGTTGTTTTTATTTTATTGTTTTACGTTATTGTTTTTATTTTATTTTAATGTAGTTGCGGTTTTAATTTTATTATTTTCTTATTTAGAATTAATTAATTTAAGTATTCAACTTGATCATTTGATATTTAATTCTATAATTTATTGTAATTAATTATATTTACAATAATTTAAATATCTTTATTTAAAGTAAATAAAAAAAATAAAATGTGAGGTGAAAAAATAAAGGTGTTTGTGGTAAAGATAATGTTGGGGGTTAAAATTATTTGTGGGAAGAATGAGTGGAGGTGAGTGGAAAGCTGATGTGACATGCTAATTAGAAATGTTTATGAGAAGCATAAGCTGTAGCGTTGTGAACAGTCTAAATGTTCACCAAAACTAGATTATTATTGTTTGGTATAAATCATGTAAATGCTAAATACATGCCCTCGTGTTTCTATAGTGAGTTTAAATTTAAGAAAAAGGAAAATCCTAAAATGGAAGATAGGAAGGCCATGAATCTTGTAAAATGAAAGGTTTGATAACTTTTTATACGTAATTATAGATATATTAATGCAAGAAGATAGTAACAGTAAAAATAATGATTTTTTATTAAGTTCATATTAATAATAACTATTTAATAATAATTTTTTTTATAAAAACCGTCTCAAATGGCTAAAAAGTTGTTTTATAACTATTGTTTATTATTTTTGTTTGAGGGTCGGGGGGGGGGGGGGGGGGGGGGGGGGAAGGGGGGGGACGTTCTAAAAGACGGTAATGATAATAATTTCTAATTAAATTTATTAAATGTCTCATCCTTAAAATTATATTTTAATAAAATTTATTATTGTTTATGGTTTGCAACCGCAACTGACCGTCCTGGTTCCGAGTCTGATTAATGGTATATTTTTATTACTACAATTATTTTGTTTGGTAGGATTTTCAAAAAACTATTACACGATCCATTCTGTTCAAGATATTGATCTGAAACATGCGAAGATGAATCTTTACGTCATCATCTTCAGCTATGATGGTCTATCTAATCCTTGGTTAACCATGTCCATCACACGCGCAACGCGCATAGACACATATATTAATGCAAGAAGAAAGGAAAAGTAATAATAATGATTTCTTATTAAGTTCGTATTAATAATAATTTTTTAATAATAATGTTTTTATAAACCGTCTCGAATGGCTAAAAGTTGTTTTATAACCATAGTTTATTATTTTTGTATGGGGGGGCAAACCGTTCCAAAAGATGGTAATGATAATAATTTTCTAACTAAAATTTATAAACTTAATAATTTTCTAACTAAAATTTATAAACTATCTCATCCTTAAAATTATTTTTTAATAAAATTTAGGGTTATTGGATTTTAATAATCCAAACTTTTCTTTATTGGTCGGGAATAATCCTAGCTCAGAAAATATTTACAGACACTCCCAACTTTGAGATTATTTTCCTACAACGATTCTTTATTAACTGAGAGTTAACAGCGTTAGTTTTTTGATGACGTGGACTGTTTATATTGTCAAAAAACTAATCAGAAAGTTAAAATCAACCATTTGGTCCATCAACCTAAAACTTCTGCACCATAAAATCAGTCAGTCTCCACCTTCTGTTCCGAACCATTGAACTCATTCGTGGTAGATTTTAGGTGACGTTGGAGGCTAGACACCAAAAAACAGACTTAATAGAGGCTAGGGGACTGCGTAGTTGAAAAATGGCTCAATATTGATTCTATTTAATCAGAAGAACTAACGGGGGTTGACTCTCAGTTAGTAAGGAATCGTTGGGGGAAAATAAATTCAAAGTTGAGAATGTGTTCAAATATTTCCTGAGTTGATATTAACCCGGCCAATAAACAAAACTTGGGATTATTAAAATCCAATAACCCTAAAATTTATTATTGTTTATAGTTTGCAATCACAATTGACCGTTCTGGTTTCGAGCCTGATTAGTGGTATATTTTTATTACTACAGTTATTTTGTTTGGTAGGATTTTTAGAAAACTGTTACACGATCCATTCGGTTCAAGGTATTGATCCGAAACGTGCGAAATCGAATCTTTACGTCATCATCTCAAGCTGTGATGGTCTATCTGAGCTTTGGGTAACCACATCCATTACACGCGCAATGCGTTTAGACAGGCTTAACTAGTTAAATTTAAAAAGAATAAAATAGCGTGTGTTTTAGCATCTGATATAAGAGACTAGAGCTGTTCAAATAGCATGATGTGCAAAACTCGCTCGAACTTGTTCGAAAAAAGCTCGGAATTTTGCTGTTTCGAATTTTGGCTTGGTTGTAAACGAACCGAGCGGCTCGGTTCGGTTTGAAAATGAACCGAGCACGAGCAAAGGTATGGTCGCTCGTTGCTCGCTTAGTTTCGCTCGAATTATTTTTTAATTTAGTTTTATATATTATATGTTTGTTATTTTTTTCAGTTATTTACCAATTATCACTATTTTAATTATTTAGTCATAAATTCAACAACACTAAATGTAAAAGACCTGATTCTCTAACGAAGTTATCACTTCACATTTCAAAAACCCTTTTACAGTTTCACCATTTCACCCATCACCAGTCATCCCCCGAATACCCACACCTCCCTATTGACCACCAACCTTCGGCACCCCGACCTGCAATCCCCAACCTTCGGCAACCCGACCTGCAACCCCTAGCCTCCAACACCCCGACCTGCAACCCCCGACCTGCAACCCCCGACCTGCAACCCCGACCTCCGACCCCCGACCTGCAACCCCTAGCCTCCGACACCCGACCTGCAACCCCCAGCCTACCCCCGACCTCCGACACTCCAACCTGCGACCCCCGACCTCTGGCACCTCGACTTGCGACCCCCGACCTCTGGCAATCCAACCTGCGACAGTCCGACCTCGCATCCCTACCTCCGACAGTTGTATGTTTTATTTGTTATTTTGTTGAGTTTCGGTTGGAACTTGAAGGTTGAACTCTAGAATGAATTATTACTTTTGTTTTAAATTGTAACAAGAAATCGAGCAAAAACGAGCGCTCGGTTAAAAGCGAACAGAGTTCGAGCATGAAGTTTGCGCTCGAATTAGTAAATTCAAACTGAACCGAGCCGTTCGGTTTGAAACCGAACCAAGTTCAAGCAGAGGTGCATTTGGTATGTTTCGGTTCGTGAACAACCATATAAGAGACTACGTTTTTATTGTTTTTCAACTTTTGATATTTTTCAAAACGTTCATAACTATTTTATATGTAATTCCTTTGTTTTCTAAATTTCTTCAATAAAATGGATAATTTTTTATTTTTAATATGAGTATCGTATTATTGTTCTTTCTAAAAATACATATACTTATTTTATCGCATGCTGTTTTTGTACATAGCGTCTTAGCTTTTTTGCAACAACGTCTTAGTATCTGAATGTCAATTTTCAATATGGTGCTTTAAATTGGTCATGGTCTTTTACACCTAGATGTTAACATGGCGTTTAATTCAACCGTTAAAGATTGAATCATGTTGCTAAGTGCCTAAATCATTCGTAATTGCTTTCGAATAGATAGTTCTCATAGGTGAAATATTATGTTACAATTTGGATTGATTTTCTGGCTTGTTATCTTTTGACACATGAACTTAATTGTGTGTTTGATTTAAGTTAAACAATTTTCTATATTTAAGTATTTGTGTTATATCATTCACGTTCGGTTTTCTTTCAATAAGGTGCAGTTTGATATGCGTGTGAATACTTGATATATATGAATTGGTAATTTTGTGAAAAAGAGAGTCTTAAAAGTTTGTTTCTTGATTATAATTTTAATTAACTAATTTTTTAAAATCATGTCTATGTGATTACTAAATGATTCTTAGTAACCTATTGTGGATCTTTAAACTTGAACTCAGAAATGATTGCCTTTTTCGTTAAAGTTTTCAAAAATCGTAATCAAGTTTGTTGCTTTCTTAGTTATTTGCATTTAATTTACTTTTCATCTTACACTAAAGAACCCAAAAATATTTGCTCTTTCTGCATTCTCGTTTGTGTTTTAGTTCTGAGGTATTCAAGTTTGACACTTTCCATAGATTTCTTATGAAGACGACTATTACTTACTCGTACTAGTTATAGATATTTAAGTTTCTTAAATTGACTTGTTTTTATCCAACCAAGATAATTCGATCAAGGAGTATTCTCAGAAACAAGCAAGATGGTTCTCTAACACTATCACATGAGATTTATATCAACAAAGTGTTAAAGAAATTTAGTCTTAAAGATGTCAATATTAGAAGTACACATTTGGAAAGTCACTTTAAGCTTTCCAAAGATTGGTACCCTAGAGTTGTTAGCCGGTTTATGTCCAATCCATGGAAAGATCATTGGGAATCATTCAAATGGGAGCTTAGGTATTTGAAAGGGACTTCGAAGATGACATTATGTTTTAAGAGAAAAGATGTCGTTTTAATCTTCTTGACCACCTAAATACAAAATCACTAGTTGTAGAGAATGGATGTAGATCACAATGATCGAACCATAATTAAACTTCGTGTTTATCTTTTCTTTGATTCTCTCTTTCTTGTTTACTGTTGTGAGTTTTGGAGTGATTGTGAGCATCGCTGGTTGACTCTAACAGAGATATTTGCGTACAACATTTGTACTATTGCACCTAGCATGTGTGCTAGTAAACATATCTTATTGTGGTATTCTCAGTATCATCATAATTGTTGAGATAATTGCTAATTAAGAATATGTCATAAAACTCTTTGAGAATGATAAAAAATAATAACATCTTTCTACTATAATGAAGTAGTAATTAATGAAGAAACGTGAGAGAATCACATTACTCGTCACGAAACTTTTTTGTTTTTTTCTACTATTAAATAGTTATATTAATTACTAATAATATTATTTAATTTTTATATATTAAAAATAGGTTTTTAATAAATTAAAAAAAGAGATCGCTTTTTTATATTATTTGTTAAAGAAATAAATTTTATAAAAATAATAAATTTTTCCAAACTATCAAACTCTTATAAATTTATAAAATATTTTAAAATTGGTGTTATTATAATGAAAAACTTTTATAAAGCACAAAAAAAAAAAGAGAAAAGTTTGAGTTATAATAAGAAAACTTTTAAAAATGATATATTTTTAAGATGATTTATTTTGAAACAAAATGTTTAATTTTTCTTTTGGTAAAAAAAAAATTTTTTTAAAACAAAAATTTAAAGTTGATTTCATTATTTTTTTACTTATAATCCTTACTCATGTGTAACTTCAATCATATCGTATATTAAAATATCATTTTATAATTCATTCTATTTAATATTTTATTTATTTAACACGTGTAACATACGTGTTTACTAAAACTAGTATACAAGTAGTTGACTATTAAAAGATGATCATATCTATATTATCTAATAAAAAAGTTTTCTTTTGGCATTTGTCAATATCTTAAACCATCATTTTGACACTTGTTATTATTGTAAACATTCTCACTTCATTTTCCATTTTAAAGGCTATTATAGTAATTTAAAAAACTCAAACTAATTTCTCTATTTTAATAAAAATCAATTTTATTAATTGATACATTTCTCTCTCTCATCCATATTTTTTAAATCAAACTATGTTTTTAAAATTAAACTTTATTATGAAAATAAAAAAGCATATCTTTTTATTAACATATAAATCATAAAAAATAAAATTTTTATATAATATGAAATTTTCTACAACACTAAAGCTTTTTGGAAGAAAATATTTTAAATCGGTATTTTTAAAAAAAATTATAAAAAATATGAAATTTTCTAGAAACAATTTTATTAAAACAACAGAATAATTAGAAACCCGAGTTCTTAATAAACAAGATATCTACAAACAATAAATTTTTATAAAAAAATCTTAACACGAATGTTTTAAAATAAAACTATTCAGATAAAAGAGTTAAAAAAATAGTATAATTGTTTTATTTCTTGAACTATTTTACTTATATATAATTTTAATCATATCTTATATTAAAACAAAATATTTAAAACCCATATTTTTTATAAAATTAAAGTTTAAGAAAAATATATTATTGTTTATTTATTTAAAGTAGCTATTGCTACGCAACTATGAACATATTTTATCTTCAAATATGGTTTTATAATTTATAAATTTTTATTACTAATTATTTTGTATTTTATTTACTCAACCCGTTTAATACACGGGATACTAACCTAGTATAACATATAGGGTTATTGTATTTTAATAATAACAAGTTGTTTATTGGTCGTGGTTAATCTCAACTTAGAAAATATTTGTAAACAGTCCCAACTTTGAATTTATTTTCCCGCGACGATCCTTTACTAACTGAGAGTTAAACTCTGTTAGTTCTTTTGATGAAATGAAGTCAACATTGAGTCATTTTTCAACTACGTAGTCCCCTAGCCTCCATCAAGTACGTTTTTCGGTGTCTAGCCTCCAATGTTACCTAAAATCTACCTTGAATGAGCTAAGTGGTTCGAAACAAAAGGTGGAGACTAATGGGTTTTAGGGTGCAGAAGTTTTAGATTGATGGATTAGATGGTTGATTTCAACCTTATGCTTAGTTTTTTGGTCATATAAACAGTCCACGTTATAAAAAAAACTAACGGTGTTAACTCTTAGTTAGTAAGTGATCGTTGAAGAAAAATAATCTCAAAGTTAGGAGTGTTTGTAAACACTTACTGAGTTGGGATTATTCCCGACCAATAAAAAAAAGTTTGAATTATTGAAATCTAATAACAATAACATATATGTTACTACACAGTAACTAATCATAATCATATGATTATAAAAGCAACAAGAAGATCAAAGACAAGAGATTTAACATACCATCTAATGTGGTGTACACATCAACATCCAACAAGTCAACAAGAAAAATGTTGAAAATGAGGCAGGAAACTAAATTCAATCCAATATCATTTTTAGAAAACAGTGATTCCGTAAAGAGGATTTAACAAAATTCATGTTTTTACAAAGTGGAGTTTTATAATAATATTATGAAACAAACCTATGCTTCTATAAAATGGGGTCTTGTAAAGTGATTTTTGAATCAAATTATAAATGAACTTTTTATAAAAAGGCTCTTTGTAAAATTATTTGACAAAGCTTGAAAAACTATTTTGATTAAAGTTTATAACAAAATATCATTTGAAATAAATTATTATATATATATATATATATATATATATATATATATATATATTAATTCATAACAGGTTCTACAGTAATAATATTATTAAAATAATAATAATAATTAAATAATAATAATAAGTAAATTGCTTATTAAAATTTTTATTAAAGGTAAAATCTAGATTTTTAAAGTTTCGGGTTTACGTACCTGTATAAGTCGGGTAAAAAACATTTCCGTGCATATTTTTATATACGTTTTGAGTTGATCTACGTTTCAACGTTCACCTATGTTTTGACGTAAATTTTGTAAAATAATAATGATAAATAAATAAATTGTTTATTAAAAATTTTATTTGTAAAATATAGATTTTTAAAGTTCCGGTTTATGTACCTGTATGAGTCGGGTATAAAAAGTTTCCGTGCGTATTTTTATATACGTTTTGAATTGATGTACATTTTCGATGTTCACTTACGTTTTTACGTTAATTTTGTTATGAAATGGCTCGGGTAAAAAATTAAATGTTTTTATTCGACGGTATAAATTTGAGTTACTCTACATTTCAATGTAAATTTAGTTTATTAAAATAATATTAATAATTAAATAATAATAATAAGTAATTTGTTTATTAAAATTTGTATTAAAGGTAAAATCTAGATTTTTAAAGTTTTGGGTTTATGCACATGTATAAGTCGGGTATAAAACGTTTCCGTGCATTTTTTTATAGACATTTTGAATTGATCTACGTTTCGACGTTCACCTACGTTTTGAAGTGAATTTTGTAAATAATAATAATAATAAATAAATTGTTTATAAAAAATTTTATTGGTAAAATTTAGATTTTTAAAGTTCCGGCTTTACGTACTTGTATGAGTCGGGTATAAAACGTTTTCGTACATATTTTTATATACGTTTTGAATTGATCTACGTTTCGATGTTCACTTTCGTTTTTACGTGAATTTTGTTCTGAAATGGGTCGGGTAATAAAAAACGTTTTTATTCGACGTTATAAATTTGAGTTACTCTACGTTTAAATGTAAATTTATTTCGGAAACGAGTCGCGAAGATCGTAATTTATTCTATATCACATACGACGCAGTTGCACGTCTGTTTTATGTATGTTTTGAGTTGGACTACATTTCGACATAATTTTGTTTCGAAAAAAGTCGGGTCAAGTATAATACGTTTCGTTTAACCGTAAAAGTTCAAGTCACTTTACGGTTCAACGTAAATTTACTCCAAAGACAAGTCGGGTTGATTGTTAGTCTATACGTTATCACGTCACGTACAATACAATCACAATGTGTTAGTGCATTCGTGTTTTGATATTTGGTATCATGGTAAAAGTCTACTGTGCAACGCGCGGGTTAGAAAAAACTAGTTTAATAAATTTAACAAAATATAAAAGAAACTTTGAAATGATGGATTTTAAATTCTGAAATTCAAAATGGTTTAATATCATTTAAAAATCTTGAACTAGATTCGAAATGACGAACTAAATCTTATCATTCTTGCATTTAAACTTTCAAACTAGTTAAGTGTCAAAGCAAACCTCAAAAGTAAGTGTTTTAAGTACACCAAACCAAAATGTGTGAGTTTGGATAAGAGACAATGTACCTCAAAATACAAAATAGAAAAAGGTCAAAGTCTAATAATGGGTCGTCGATCAACCATCTATCGACAATCCAACGACATCATGATTATGTATGAATATATATGATTATGATTATGATTATATAATAAATATTCCGACTGACTTGAGCGTCCGAGTGTCACTTGGGCTAAATCCTTTCGGACCTCTAATAAGCGTTTGGCTATGATTACAAATTACAAGTGGATTTGAGGAAGAGAAGTCAAGAAAAAATTAGTATAATCATGGCAGATTTGAGAGTGGCTGTTTTCACTATTTCCATGCAGCAATTTGGATCTTGGGATGATTAGAATTTGCTTCAGCTGTTCATGACATTCTATTTTAACAACAAATGTTGGAACTGCACGATCATACCATGGTGGAGTGTAAGAAAAAGAAAATTCTGCAAGCTATCATTCTCACCATGTGTTTGAGTTTATGGAAAGCCTTTAACAACAAAGTATTCTTGGGTGAAGATATAAAGATTGAGAGGATTATTGGAGGAGTTAAGTTCCTAAGCTTTTTGTGGATCAAGAATCGTGCGAGGATGAATTATCTGGACTGCTATAAATGGAGGAGCTTTAAGTTGTAATTGTTTTTTCTGTTTGCTTTTGTGTTCTGCTAGCTCCAGCTAGTCTTTTGTTGGTTCTGGAATAAAAGTTGTTCAAAAAAAATAACAAAATAGATAATAATAATGTAAATTTGGATCGACAATCAAGTGGCACAACTTGGGTACAAATCCCTTACATCATCATATCTTACCCCATGGCAACCAGGGTTTCATATATAATTCCTAGTGCTTATAAAAAGTGACCTACATTAAATGTGGTTTTATTATCAACTATTGACCACCATCAACACCGCCATTAAGTTTTTATTTTAGATTTGCCATATACACAACCATTAAGTTTTTATTTTACATTTTCCATATTTTTTTTTTCATATTTTGAACAGGTTATTGGAACACTGACTGATTACTTACCCAACTCATCATTTCCATCACTCAAGTACGAAACTTTAGAACTTTAGGCTAGCCGAAAGAAAGCTATTACATCAGTCCGTTACCATTAGTCCTGAACCTGAGCACACCTTCAAGATGTTACATATGTAAAGTGAAAACAACTTTGTCCCAACTTGGAAACCTTTTTTTTTTCATTACAGATGTGACTGAACCCAACAACTCGTCATTTTAATGAAGTATTGGACGCCTTATCTCAATCACTTGGACTGAGGATCATTAACCGCTAGTTTTTGATTAAATGATGGTAGATAGTTTACCAATAATTACACAATTCGGACAAATAATAATATATACTATTATATAATACATATTAGAAGGATAAGATAGTAATTTTATTTAAAGTGTAAGACACCTATACAATATTTTAAGCATATAATACAAATGTTTTATGTAATAATTCCACTTTTGCCCCATATAATTAACTTCTTCTAATTATTGTATTATTTTATACATATTATATATACATTATTTAATAATGTTATATTATTTAATTCACTTCATTTAGTTTTATTTTATTTATAATAATATAAATTGACATTTAAATTTATAATTATTAATCATACTTTTAAAACTAAAGTTTTATTTTATTTATAATAATATAAATTGATATTTAAATTTATACTACTTTATAACAAATCTCTATGGATAGAGATGTAATTTTGTCAAACAACAAGTTTTGAATTAACATGTACAAAGAAGTGCAAGTCATTTAAGAGGGTAGAATAGAAAATAATTAAGATTTTAAGACAATTTAATGGCAATATGGTAAATTTATTAATTAAATTTTATATACCTTACATTTTTTCCCTTGTCTCTTTTATGTATTTAATAAACATTATTAGTATATTATTTAATAATATGATATTATTTAATTCACTTGATTAAATTTTATTTTATTAAATGATACTATAAATTGACATTTAAATTTATATTTACTAATTATATTTTTATAACTAAATATTATTTAAATTAAGTATTATTTTATTTAAATATTTAAGTATATAACTTATATATATATATATATATATATATATATATTTTCATGTTTATAATAATATACTACTAATATTTTTCTAGATGCATATTGTGAGTTTAATAATTTAATATTTATCTATATCTTTTATAATAAAAGTAAAAGTAGGATTGAATGATAATTTTACATATGGATTAATACACACATGTGAAAAGTCATGATTAAATTTTAAAAAATTAACCATTTTATTTCATTTATATCCTTACAATAAAGTATAATATAAGATGCTTATAATACAAATGCTAAAGCATATACACGTGGCCAAACAAAACCGTCATTTGCTTTCAGTTCCGTTCATTCACTGCAATTGAGCACTAGTCCTTCTTCCCATTTCTCTTGCCGGTTGTTAAAAGCTCAATAACAATCAAGATGGTAATTTGTTGTGACAATTTCTCCATTAACTTTCTCTGATCTATGCAAATCACCATCAAAAGCTGCCGATGATCATAAAACTCTAAACTATATTTATAAAACGAAACCCTCCTAAAATCTAGGTAATAAGTGAATTCCGAACACAAATACCACCTATGTTTTCACTAATATTATTGGGATAATATACTTGTATTAAAGACTTTTGTTATATACGTAATTATTTTCTTTCATTCAATTTTTTCAATAATTATATTTTTATTTTTTAATTTATATCATAACTCACCGAGCCGATACCGACTAAAATCGAGTTCCTAAAATATCACGCAACAGCCGTACCGCCGCAACGCATGGACATTTTCACTAGTTATTTTTAATAAGAAAAAGCGCATGAGAAGTATTGTAAGAGAATGTGAATTGTGAATAAGATACTAGTAACTAAGTGGAAGGTACAACTTCTACATGGTACCCTTAGCAAAAGTACCATGATAACCTTGTTTAAAAATATAAGTATGCATCATGTCCTTCTCAAACTTATCGACTCCTCTCTCGTCTTGAAGTTGCAAGTGAGTTTGGATGTTTTGCGGGGTTCATAACCACTTTTGTTCTCTTGATGGTAGTTAATGGAGATAGCTTCCTTCTTCTTATTGGTTTTGAACAATTTTATATGCGTAGAACGCTTAAAAGGGTTTCACTGTAATGCAACTAATCGAGTTGATCGAGCATTAGGAGTAGGTTATGGTAGCTTGAAATCCATGATAATTTAGAGGATGACAAAGACGTTGATTGAGGATGTAGAAAGCAAACAACTTAATCGATTGAAAACTTTATGAAAGGGTTTATGTGATGGTAAGGGGGTTTAAGAAAGAAGGGGAATTATATGTTAAAAAGGAAGGAATGACATGGCATGGGAAAAACGTATGATATTAGTGGATAAATAGGATCCACTAATATTTAAAATTCCAAGAGTGGATAAAAATATCCCTTAAAGTTTTAACATCAAACAGTGGATCGAGGGAAAATTTCTAGTGAAGTTTTGACACATAGTTAGTGGATAAGTGGTATCGTCTAAAGTTATAGCATTCCATTAGAGAATTAGTAAAGTTCATTAAAATTTGAACATTCCATTAATGGATTAGTAAAGTTCACTAAAATTTTGAAGTCCATCAGCGGATTAGTGAAATTCATTGAAGTTGTGGTGTTCCATTAGTGGATTAGTATGATCCAATGGAATTTTAAAAGACCATCACTAGATTAGTGAAATCCACTAATATTTTGGTATTTCATTAGTGGATTAGTATGATCTACTACTGCTTTATCCTCCGTTAATGGATAAATGATATCCGTTAAAGTTTGGCAATTCCATCAGTGGATTGGTGAAATGCAATAAAGTTTAACATGTATTTAGTTGATATTCTGTAATGTTTTTTTAATAAGTGGATTATTGAAATCTATTAAAGTTTTATTCCATTAGTGAAACAATTAATTAAAATTTTAAACTTTCCTTCAGTAGATAAATGATGTATTAACCAAGGCTTAAAAATTCCATTAGTGGATCACCCCAAAATATTTAATTTACTTCCTTGTGATCACCCCAAAATCTTCTAGTTTGCTTTTCCTATTCAAGCCTTTCTTATTCCTTTAACAATGGCATCCTTAGCATGTTAGCGATATGATAGTGTAAAGATCTTTAAGGCAGCCCGAGGGGTAATGACGTAATGTCATTTAGCAAGAATACTTTAAGGAGGATTCTTGAACTAGGAATCCTCATGAAAGCAGCTCTAATGATGTTTATCGATTGACAGATCTTCTAAAACAACATCTCCTAGAAGGCTCGAATGAACATGATAATTAGGAATGCACCATGACCGTATAGACGTTCTACTAACGCTTAAATGGTGGTTTGGGATGATGATAGCTCTAAAAAGTTACCCTTGTTAAGATTAAGGGTTCTAATAACCTCCACTCGTTAGGGAAGCTCAATAATCTCAAGCTCTTTGACACAAGAAAAAAACGTTGTAGGGGAGAACTTAGGCTAGATGTTAAGGGCCAGAGTGTCATCATGGAAGGAGACAACTCCAATTGATGATAAGTCATCATTTTAGGAAAAGGAAGATGACTCTAAAACTAGGAGTGATGGGTATGACCTGAGCTAATGAGGCATAATGACTGAGTTTTGCTTCGGCAACTCAATATACCCATAGTGCCATTTGCATTTCCCAACTTTTATTGCCCCATAAAGATTCATACATTCCTTCCTTCCTTCAAGTCATTTGCAACACAGAAGATATTATAGTAGTACTTTTATGAACATTAAAGAGCTTGATGAGATGGTTTTATGTCTTAACTGTAAAGATATAAATGTAAATTTATGTATCAAAACATGTAATGGAATCTTCATTTTGAATTGTTTATCATTTCATATGTTTTAAGTTTGTGAATACAAGTTCTTTAATAGAAACTTGCATCCTGTTATGTGCAATGAATCCCTTTTTGTTAAACTTTTTAAGCAATTTTGATGTTGTAGAGGAGAACCCATGCATACTAAAACAAAGATTAGCTCATATTTAAGCTCTAGATTGCTTAAATATGTGGTAGCAACAGGGGGGATTTGTCAATTAACCTTTACTCTGTGAGTTTGTCTTTAGGGAGTAAAAAGAATAAACTTGATCTTGAAGGATATTCATCAGAGGATTAACCAATATTGTTCTTTCCTACTGAAGTGCTATCAGATGATTCAAGTGTGACTCCTTTTTGAGTTATTTGATTTGAAATAGCATGCTTTAGTAGTATTTAAGTCCCTTTTATATGATAAACATTCAAGTCTAGTTATAAACATATGATGTAGTCTAGGGGTAAATTACGAGATTTGTAAGTTCGACGTTAGCATTATGGTTGCCCGTGATACCCTATCATAGTGGGGAAAACCCCCTCAACCGTGAAAGGGGCTTGAATTTTGTCAATGAGGTGTTGAGAGGGAAGAGACGTTAACCATTTAGTTATTTTACCGTTTGGGATTTAAAATAGCCGTTGGCTACCATCCTACAAGATTATATATTTTATTAAATTATCTATACTATAAATACAACATACTTAAAACTATCTTTTACTACAAACAAATATTTTTACACAATCAAACAAACATTATTCTACTAGAAAAAAATAATATATTCTTCTATCCACCATGAATCCATACAACACGTACAACACTTTTAACCAAGCCATGAACTCGAACCAACCCATGAATCCAAACCAACCCATCGACCCAAACATGAATTGGTGGAGCCGGAACGCGAATTGGCGCAAAAGATGAAGCAAGGCATCCACAAAAAATTAATTCGAAATGTAGAGCTTAATATTAATATTTATGTTTATTTAAAAAAATGGTATCTGTATAATGTTTAAAAATATTTACTATTAATTTTTTATGTTTTTTTAAATTTATGTTTACTTAATAATTTGTTTTAACCTTTTTGTACAAATTTCAAATTATAAACATAATAGTAAAAATTAAAAAAATATATAATATTAAACAATAATTACAAGGTGCGTGATGACCATCACACGTCCTCATCACATTGTGCTGACATAACCGTATACGTAGCAATATTTTTTCTCTATCACACTTATCGTTAATAATATTTGAAAAATTATAATTATAATAAAGAGATTATGGATAAATGATAAGTTAATGAATTAGGGATATCAGGAAGCAACTCCATGCGTACGACAGAAACCACTTGGATGGAGATGTGGCCCCTTTGTTACCCACTTGGTGATGTAAATGGATGCGATCATATCGTCACTATATTAGGTAAAAGTATATTAACACTTTTAGTACGGTTGGTGTGGTTATGTTATGTGTTTACTTTATGTACGATACTCATCATTAGAATCAAAATATTAAATAAATTTCAAATGTGCGTGACGTGGATTCCCACCATCTCCAGACTCCAGTCTACACTCCAGGTTCGGGGATCTTGGCACACAAACAGCAACGAATGATGTGGTGGGGTCATATTTTATTTTATTAGTTTTTATTATTGAATTTATATTTCATATGTTAAGACTTTTATAAATATTTGTATGTTTATAAAATTGTTAAATTATGAACATGCAAAAATGTTTTATAATTGTTATGAAATACAAGCATTTTTAATATTGAATATTTTATAACCTTTTTTAAATTTTTAAAAAGTGGAAACGTTAAATTTTGTAACATTGAACTTTTGCAAAAGTTTACTTATAAAAAGATGTTTGTGAGAGATGATGGATTAAAAAGATTAAAAGAGAAATAGATGTCTTTGATGATTGAATGTATTGATAATGGAACAGCGTCCAGACGTTTGTGGATATATCTATTGGATATGCTCTAATTAGTACGTAAAGCTTTATATTTTGTATCCTGGAAAGTATTTTAATTTCTTATTTAACAATAAAATAATCATAAAATCATGTATTAAACCAAATTTTAAATTTTATAATTTGAGACTCTTTGGTAATTTTATTCTTTTTTTTTTTTTTTTTTTTTAAGGATGAAGTTTTAAGATTGAAGGTGGTTATAAATTCTACATTATGGTCACTCTTGGTTAATTTATAGGATGTTTTAGTTAGAAGATTGGTGATCTTGTCAAATGTATTTTACGTAATGTTTTTGATGATTCTATGAACTTAGAAAAAAATTAAAAGTTGATCTCTACATATTATTTGTAGAGATGTTAGTGCAGACAAACTCTCGGTTAAAAATGGAGGAGTAGACAATAAAATTTAAATTACTTCCTTATATTCCATTTTAATTGTAGTACGTAATCTCTTACTCTCAAACTTTAATTTATATAAAACTATATTAGAATCAATGTAATACACTGGTTGAATAAATATACTGTCATATACTTAGGAATAAAAAATATTGTCTTAAAATCTAGGTATTGTAAGCATTGATTAAACTCAAGTATTACACGTATTTGAAAAATCCAAGTTAACATATTTGAATTCTTAAAAACCACTCGTATAAACTAATATTATAATTATTCAACCTTTTCTACTTAATATATTAAGAAACATAATTTGTCACTTAATAATATTTCCAGACTTAAATAGAAACTTTTAAGTAAATAAAATAAGTAAAAATTAATAATTAATTTCATATTAAATTTATTTTGGTTAATGATGTAATAAGCATCCATTGCTAATGGAAAGTTATTATATCATCCATAATTAAATTTTTAATACATATATAAAAAGATATTTTTATGCCCTTATCACTAAAGAGTAGAAAGAGTGGGGAAATCAAATATAGATGGGCTAAAATGATAACAAATGTTTTTATCTTTTTTATTTATTAGTATAAAAATTCTGATTCTATTTTCATAAGTTATTATACCCTTCCAAGTAAACAAAATGAAAAAACCGTATCCACCGGTTAATTTCTTGACCCTCCTTGTCAATTATCACTCCTTGTGTCACAAATCATAAATTAATAAATTCAAATGGGTGTTGTGGTTCAATGCATATTGAAATTGATGAGCAGACTTCTTTCTTTGTGAACATAGAAAAAGTTGCCGATTACTTGAATTATTTGGATTTCTCATGCTATTTGTTATAGAAATGGCACCTCCTCCGTTAAATTAGGATTTGTTTTATAAAGTATATTTCTAGTTTATGAAAATTAGGGTCAATTGATTGCTGCCTGTCTTTGATTATGATTGATGTTATTGTTTCATTTCGTACAAGGAAAATGTTTTCAATTTAAATGAACATAATGGAAGATTTGGCAGACAATCAAATGGCAAACTAGAGGCGGAAAAAAAACCCCAACCTGTATGCCTTGTCTAGTACCGGTCCTGGTTCATATCCACCTTTAGTGAACCAGGTTTCAACTAAAAAAAAAAATCAAGGTTTCCTACCCTATTTCTTTTTTTTTTCCTTTAGTTAATTTTTACTTGAAATCGAAATCGGTTACAACCTAACCCAATCCTACCCGGTTCCTATCATTTTACTCTCGTTATAGCTCAATCCCGATCATCCATCAATGAGACTATCTTAGTTAGGGTGCTACCTTATAACAAAAACACAAAAGTTTGGTGCAATTGAGATTTGTGTTAGATCAGTGACAAGTCTCAAAAGGTTTGTTGCAAATTCTATGGTGTGTTGTTAGCATAGTTGTTAGAAGTTGTTGCCTATGGGGCTAGGCCATAAAAATAAGACCAGTCTCAAATATAACGCTTCATTAGTTAATAAATTCCCGTTCAAATCGTTCAAGTACTGTAAAGGGTAATAAATATTTTTCTAAAGCCTTGTACTGCAAGAAATTTGATTGATGAAGATTATAAGTAAGTGAAGGAAGACGAAGATTTAAAATAGTAAACAACTTTTGGTTATTCTAGTTTTACTATTTGTTACTTTATGAATTATTTGTTTTCAAGTATGAACTTTTTTCGGAGTTTTATGGTATTTTAGATAATTTTAGTACTTTAGGTTAAAGATTATGGTCTTGAAAATTTTTTTTATTTGAAAGAAGTGTTAGTTTTCATTACATAATGAATTTTTTATTGTTTTTATTTTATTTAGCTTTCTTTATTTTAGTTGCATCCTTTTTTTGCACTTCTCGCCCAGGCCGTAGTCTCAACAAATCGCCTAGAGTGCGTCTTGCGCGTTTAACAACTATGCTTGTTAGCAAAAGAGTCAGTCTCAATGTTGAGAAAACAAACTGTTAAAAATAGCAAACGAAAATAAAAGAAGTTAAAGCAAACACGGAGTCCAAACAAACACAAATGGGTGATGATGAAGGTGAATATTTATGTGCAACATAAATATGTTTCAAAATCAGATGGCGAATTTCCGAGTTGTGCTTCAACCGAATTACACCCAAATAAGTTGTTTTACTCATAAACGTTATTTTAAAAAATATAGAAAAATACAAAGAAAGATTTAATCTTATAATAATCCATACTAGTAATGTTTGGTTGGTTTACAAAGTTTTTCTGAACTACACATTTACGTCACTTCTCATTGGGTAGATCTCATCATCTTAATACGTTGAATAAGATTATACATACGATTACGTTTGAATTATTTTCATACTTTACATTCTGGAGAAAACTAATTTAAAATTGTGTACTATTATATATTAAAAACTTTTAAGTTAGAAACCAAATTATTTTCAGTGTTGTTTGATAACACATGAAGAAATAAAAGTGCAATTGGAAATTAAATATAAAATATAAACCAATTTGTAACAACATATTTTTTTCATAGTCGATATATTGCACATTGTTAAATATTTTAGTGTAATTGGATTGACTACGACCAATTTAATCATAATATCCATCAAACAACTCAGGAGGTGCGGGGATTGCACACTTGTTTGAGTTTATTGTGATCTTTGAAATTGAAAACCTTATTAGGGGCGAAACCCCTAAGCGATGGGGGTGGGCAGTGCCCCTGGGAGGGGGGTACCGGGGCAGTGCCCCTGGGATCGGGATCCAAAGGGCGGCAGCCCTTGGCAGGGTCCAAAAGGCAGAACCCTTGCCTGGGTTGGAAAAATATTCAACATGTCATTAGTTTAAAGAACTCAACTATAAATTGATCAAGGGTTTATTATCACACGAGTAGCTTAGTACTTCTAGGATCAAATTTTATGATTAATAGCATACGAAAATTTGAATATAAGAATGAAATATTCATAAAGATAATAGCAATAAAGTGGCGTACATTAGGTTTCTTCATAGAATTATAAGTGATCACGCCATGTATCCACCAATGACGACCAAGTGTTCGTCATAGATTCTAAGTGCTTGTAAGCTAAAAAGTGAACTACATATTAGGTGTATATTCGGCACTATTATCAATTCTTTGACCACCAACCTGCTCGTCTCCACATAGTTTTTCTTTTACGTTATTTATTTCATATTAAATACTAGTTTAAATTACGATATATTACAAGCGTTGAAATATAAAAAAATATAACACATAAATATATTATATGTTAATAAATTATTATTTGATTTTAGAAGGTAACAATTAACAAACAACTTAATTTTATTAGATTTTACGAAAAACAATGTCAATTTAAATTCTACGTTTATTACTGCTTTAAGAAAAAAATAAAAAAATAATTTGTTTTATTAGGTTCATATTAATCAAAATATTAAGTAATGACTAAAAATTAATTTATTATGATATTGGATTACAAAAAATAATTTAATTGACTAAAATAATGAGCAATAATGTTTAGGCGAGAAAATTTATGGAGACTTTAGAATTACATAACGTGTCCGTTATAAGTTTTATTTATTAAGTTGTATAGATAATAGATTTGGTGTTTGTTTCCTTGCGCGTGTGACGTACGTGATGATTTTAACAAAAATAAAAAAAAAACACTTATTTAGTAACAATTTGTAATATTTCAAAGTAAAAAACTAACACCTCTAAATCTTATACATTATAATTAACTAGTTAAATTTAATTAAAAATAATATATTTAAAGAAGAAAGTTATTTGTCACCCATAAGCTATTATACATTTAATGTTCAAAATTTAATATCATACGAAGTATGAATTTATTTAAATGATATTTAATAAATTAGGAGTTTATAAAATGTAAATTAAAATAGATAAATGAAAAACATTTAGGCAAAAATAAAAAAATCTAAAGGCACAAAATGACTACACGTGCCACTAAGAACCTTTGTTTACTATAATTGATAGATTATAACATGTCAATGATACATCTTATATACAAATATTGCTAATATTCCACTTTTAAGAAGAGTAAAATGATAAACCATACATCCATCACACAAGTTAGAAAAATCCTTTACTTTGAGACCTCAATAGTAGAATATAAAAAGGCCAAAAGAGAAAGAATAACAAAAATAAAAATAAATACGAAACGTAAAACCATAAAATAAAAGGAAGAAAAATGATAACAGAAAATAAAATAAACGATACGAGTCCTAAAACCATAAAATAAAAGACCCACGGCTACCTAGAAAGTAACTAACCTAACATCTAGGAAGAATGGTAAATCTTTAACGGATAACAAGAGAAGACACAAATACTACATTAAGGATAATGTATACGCCTCCTAAAAATTAGTACCTTAATCCTTCTTCTTGAAGAACTTCTATTATCAATAATGTCTTTGAAGAGCCAAATCCAAAAAGCATGCCTACTATGCTCGTCCCATGTTAGCTTTAAGCCTTCTATTGCTCATCCTCCCTTCAATGTGAGCATTTCTTAGAGGTGTCGTCCTTTGTTTACTCTTCACATTTCCAAACCATCCCAAACACTCATCCTTTACTTTTTCTATAATATGTGCCATCCCTAATTTATCTTGAAAACTTCATTCCTTATATCATCTAATCTTGTGCGCCCATACTTCCACCTTGACATCCTCACCTGTACAACATCTAACTTTCGCCCTTTTGTTTTCTTGTGTGGCATAGTTGGGTGAACTACAACTCTACAAAAAGTTCCCTTTCAAGCTTATTAGAAATCTCTTATTGCACAAAATTCCAATGGTTTCCCTCCTACACCAACCTCCCATTAACTCTAAAATTATAGAAATCCAAAAAGGAGCATGTTTCTTGTGATGGGAGACTATTTGAATGAAAGAAACAAACAAGGGTCGGGCCAAGGCCCATAGGTCACTTGAGGGTGTAGAGGGGGGCTATAGTGGTGATAGGAAAACGAAGCATTAAGATTTATGTAATAATTTTCCTTAAATCTGTGCTTTTATTAGAAAATAGAGTTTTATGGTAAAACTAGGTTTCTATTTTAAAACCTGGATTTTTACTTGTTAATTTACTTAATAACTATAAATTTAGCTTTACGATGGCAGTGATGACACAAATCCCGAGATTTGCCAATGATTGGTTAGTGAAATTGATGATAACGACCATAAGAAATCCTAAATGGTATATATGTAATCTTGTCAAGTTTATTCATGTATATGTATATGAGCCAAAAACATTAAACTTTATAAAAAGGAGACATCTAGAAATCACTTGCCTATTGAAAACTGTTCTTTGGCTAACAAAGGAAAAATGGTAGCTAGTTTTGCATGAAAATTAATGCACGAAACCGTTGAAATTGTCTAGTGTCACCAATAAACTCGCTGGCTATTGTTATAGCTAGTGTTAATGAGAGTTAGGAGACTGTGCTAATCGGCACTAGCTACGACAATAGCTAGTGAGTCTATTGCTAACACTAGTCAAATTCAATGGTTTCGTGTACTAACTTTCATGCAGAACATGTAGCGATTATTTTTCCTGTGTTAGCCAAGGTACAGTTTTGATAGGCAAGTGAGTTCTAGATGTCCCCTTTTATAAAGTTTAATGTTTTTGGCTGATATGCATATACTTGAGTAAAATTCCCATAGATTTACATATATACCATGTGAAGTTTATATTTTTTACACATGTATACTAGAATTTATAAGAATCCTTGTATGGGCATATGTCTATATGTGATAATAGATAATAAATGGCATTTAACATGAAAATGTAAGGATTAAGTCTTGTTGTTAAGCAAGAAATGGATTTTGGGTATATGATTGTAAATACATGTGTAAATAAGTCTCGTCTCACAATGAAATGATTATATCTTACCTATAGACAAGAAATGGTTGAGTACTATTTGGTACATAAAAGAGATAAGTCATATTTCGTGCAAGAAATGGTAAAGATTGTCGGTTGACAAGAAAAGGTCGATTGCGCAGGAAAGAAATAAGTATTGTTTTGTACAAGATAGGCTTAAGTCTTGCTAGTGTGACAAGAAAGGGAAATAATTCTTTCAATAAAGGTCGAGTAAAGTCTTGCTTTGTACAAGAACATGTTTATGAGATCCCAAACCGGTATGAAAATAAAAGCACACAAAATATGTATATATGTGTTACGATAGCTAACGTGACCATGATAAGCATGAGAAGATCATGCTTTAGCAAGATAAATTATGGATGTGTTTATGATACGACCTGTTATGTTATTGTAAATACGAAATATTATAGAATGCTAAGTTATGTTTAAAGATAATACTAGAACTTCTTACTAATATTGACTTTGTATGCATATCAGGTTAAGTAGGTATAGACTATGATAAGAGATACTTGGCATATAATAAGAAGTTACCCGCAGCTATTCAAGAAAATAAACAACCAAGATGAAATTGTTAAGAAAGATTAAACTATGTTTTGAGATGTTTTTATGATTATTAAACTATGTAATGATAATTTCATATTTCAATACCAATTTTACTTGAATGATTGAAGTTTATGAATTGTCTGTGATGTATAAATCTTCAAAATTTCAAGGGGCAAAACCGCCCAGAAAAATAAAGCTTTAAAATTTCAAAATAAATCATGTAAAAAACCGCCCAAAAAATTTTAAAAAACGCCCAGAAAATTAAAAACCGCCCAAAAAATTTTAAAATTTAATCCAAAACGTCGACTTATTCAACCTCTTCAACGTACCATCATCTATTCATCTTTTCAACTATTATCGTCTCTCTCAACCTCTTTTTCTTTTTTTTATCTCTATAGTTTTTCAGAGAATTCGAAGGTTTCAAAATTGATTAAAGGTTCGTTCTATATAGTTTTTTCTCATTATATATAGATACATGAATAATTATATTGTATTTGATTGAATGTTATCATGTTTTTATTTTCAGTGATTCAATTTATATCGAAGATCTATATATTAGTCATATCCACGTATATTCAACATATCTTCAGAATCTTCATCAAAGGTTAGTAAATTCTAATTTAAACTTTATTATTAAAAATATAGATTAGTTTATATATATGTATAGATATATAATATTTTATATATATAATGCTTTATAAACATATAAGATATATATTATATAGGGATATTCAAGTATATATACATTTATCTATATGTTAGATATTATAAATATTTATATACATACTCTATTATACAAATATGTATATAATTATATAAAAAATATAGATTGTGAGGGAGTTTTACAATTTTTACCCAACGGGATGCTTGAAGACTCATTTATACATTGGTGTGAAATGTAAGTATTATTATTATTATTTATCTCTTACCATAATATTTTTTTTAAATATAGCTTAACTTTTTAACTTTATAATATTATTTTTTTATATTAGGTATTTATATGATTGCAATCTCCCAAGATCTTCTCTGTGCGCGTTCTTTTGCTGCACAATTATTACAAGAGAGTTTTGTAGGAATGAGTTTTCGAGTGTTAGAAGACACTTACTCTCGGTGTATCAACTTCATAGTGATAAAACATATTTCATTGCACTATTTTTTGACAGGTACAATATTATTGTTTTTATTCTATTTTAATTTACTTTATTGATGATAAATTTTTGTTAATTATTTGTTAATATCTTTTTATAGTTTTCATTGGGTATTGTTTATCGTTTCCCCTAAAAAAAGACAAGTATATATTTTGGATTCTCTTAAAGACCAAAAGGGAAAAGATGATTATGTTCTTTCACAAACAATTGAAGCAACATTTGGGGGTCCTTTTAAATGGGAAATGGTGGAGGTATGATTTTATTTTTAGTATGATTGATTCTCTTTGATTAATTTAAATAATAAAGTGATTTATCTTGGTGATTAATTCTTTTGTTAATTTAATGTAGGTTAAACAACAATTAGGAGGTTGGGAATGTGGATTTGAGGTTATAAGACACATGTTCGAGTTCGTAATCATAAAGCAATTTGATTTTCCGAATAACGTAAGTATGTTGTTTAAAATTTACATATAATTTATTGTTCCTATTTGGGTATTGGCTGATTGGGTTACATGATAATTTGGGCTTAATATTATTTAGGTTTAAAAGTACTAAAAGATCCTCAAATAACATACTAAGAAAATAGTCTAGACACACAAAGACCATTTTAGACCATCATGTATAAACCAAAAAGAATGATAAAAAAAGAATCAAGAGAACAATTGAAAAGCAATGCATGTGAACTTGCAACATTCCATTTTATCCAGATTCCCACAAGCACAATGTGTGATGATCAAAGATCTTCTCAGATCTTAATAAATAATTAAACCTGTAGATCATTTTAGAATACTAAGGTATTTCAAGTTCTATTAATTTGAATCATAACATATCATTTCACTTCATATGGAGACCATTTAATCTTATTCTTTAGCACCTATTTGCAATGTGTACAAACGATCAATAGATTTGGAGTAGTGAGACATATTCTCATATTTGGGAGATTGTTGAACAAAAAAAATAGGTTTTTAAGATGTGATTTGAGTATGTTATATTTTTTTAGCTTTAAAAAAAGTGGATTTGTAACACTAATTAAGTGTGTGTGTGTCTATATATATATATATATTTATATTTATATATATATATATGTATATATATATATATATATATTGTAACACCCGGCCTCTCGTACCACCAATATTGTCCGTTTTGCCCACAAGTAGCTCACGGATTTGCTTTTGGTTGCCCAGGTAAAAACTTCCCAGCGAGGTCACTCATCCTTGGATTGCTGCCACCTGAGCAAGCTTAACTGTGGAGTTCTCCTCTCATCCACAGCCAATACGCCCAAAACGCGTTGGTGATATTAGAGACCAGACATTACTTTTGAACCAGAAATCTCTCCTGTTCACGACCGATGTGGGATATATGCAGGGTGTCACAATCACCCCCCCTTTGGACTCATCGTCCTCGATGAGCCCGAGAACATACTCACCATCCCCGGTGAGATTTGTCCCATCATCGCGAACGGCACAGGAGTGGCTCTGATACCATTCTGTAACACCCGGCCTCTCGTACCACCAATATTATCCGCTTTGCCCACAAGTAGCTCACGGATTTGCTTTTGGTTGGCCAGGTGAAAACTTCCCAGCGAGGTCACTCATCCCTGAATTGCTGCCACCTGAGCACGCTTAACTGTGGAGTTCTCCTCTCATCCACAGCCAATACGCCCAAAACGCGTTGGTGATATTAGAGACCAGACATTACTTTTGAATCAACAATCTCTTCTGTTCACGACCGATATGAGATATATGCAGGGTGTCACATATATATATATATATATATATATATATTAATTCATGTCTAACTAAATTTATTACTTTTGTTTTACTTTTTTAGATTTGGAAGTCAACCGGGTCCAATGTCACACAAGTGGAGATCGACAAGTTAGTCACAAAAGTCATGAACCGGTTTTTTAGAAAGGTATTTGGAAAAAAGTAGCTATCATATGTAGATTTTTATATATTATGATATCGTAGTCGGACAAACATCTTTGGATTGGTATTTAGCGAAAGCTAGATTGTTTTGGTTTTGGCTATGTTTTAGTAATATATGTCTAGATGTATATAATTTAAATGTTAAATTTATATTTAATATTCGCTCTTGATGCTTTTTGTTTGAATTTTAGGGGTTTTGATTGTATGTTTATAAAATACTATTGTGTGTTTTTGTTTTGGTAACATTTTCTGGATTTATATAAAATTTAAATTATTTTTTTAAATTTTGATAAAAACTATTTTCGGCGGTTCATATAGTTTTTTTGAGCGGTCCTAGTATTAATTATGTATTAATTAAATAGAGACTATTTTGGGCGGTTTTAATAACTTTTTGGGCTGTTTTGAAAACCGCCCAGAAAAATCAAATCACTTTTTGTGGCGACATTTTTACGGGCAGCTAAAAACTGCCCAAAAAAATCATTTTCACCGCCTATAAAACAATTTCTCTACTAGTGTTTGTACAAGATAGGCTTAAGTCTTGCTAGCGTGACAAGAAAGGGAAATAATTCTTTCAATAAAGGTCGAGTAAAGTCATGCTTTGTACAAGAACATGTTTATGAGATCCCAAACCGATATGAAAATAAAAGCACACAAAATACGTATATATGTGTTGCGATAGCTAACGTGACCATGATAAGCATGATAAGATCATGCTTTAGCAAGATAAATTATGGATGTGTTTATGATACGACCTGTTATGTTATTGTAAATACGAAATATTATTGAATGCTAAGTTATGTTTAAAGATAATACTAGAACTTCTTACTAATATTGACTTTGTATGCATATCAGGTTAAGTAGGTATAGACTATGATAAGAGATACTTGGCATATAATAAGAAGTTACCCGCAGCTATTCAAGAAAATAAACAACCAAGATGAAATTGTTAAGAAAGATTAAACTATGTTTTGAGACGTTTTTGTGATTATTAAACTATGTAATGATAATTTCATATTTCATTACCAATTTTACTTGAATGATTGAAGTTTATGAATTGTCTGTGATGTATAAATCCTACAGTAAGGCCTCTTGGAAATGGGGCGCTACCCTCCCTATACTCAATGAATAACATTACTAGCAATTTCCATGTTGTTTCGGACTTACAACCTTAAATACTTGAACTTGGTTTCGAGGGGCGACTTGACCCTTAATAGTTATTTAGGTGCCTTTGCCTTCTTTGCATCATTGAAGTTACAATAAAGCTACTCTATTTTAGACCGTTTATGCGTAAGCCATTATGCTCTCAAGCTTCATATCATCCCTCACATACCACTCCTCAAGCATCCTATTTAGGTTATATTTTCTCTCTACCACCATCATGATATCATTTGTAAAAAGCATGCACAAGAGGATACACTCCTAAATCTACTTTGAAAACCAAGGTTTTGGATTGCGAAAAGTAGGAGGTACTGGAACTATGGAAAACTAGGGTAAGGGTCTGGATTCGAGTCGTTGACGAATCAACGTTTAGCAATTGTGAAGACATGATATTGGCATCTATGCTTTTTATCACGACGACTTGAGAGAGAGAGAGAGAGAGAGAGAGAGAGTTATATGTTTCAAAATATATTATATATAATATTAAAAGTCTATGTCGGTTGCTACAGTAACTATTTTTTTTTTTTTTTCGGTTTTTTACTACTTTAATATATTGTTGAGAGAACTTCTTAACAAAGTGCATCACTTGGTTTAGTGGTTATGCTTTTTAATCTAATCAAGTGACCCATGTTCGAATCTATGGAACGACAGGGTTTTCCACTTCACTTTATTTGTTTGTTTTTTAAATTTTTATTTAACTAAATTGTTAAGTACTCAAACACATTGATATGGAGCTTGTAACTATATGCAAAACACAAGCAAGTAATTTCATATCAACTAAAATTAGATCTCGCGCGATGCGTGGTGAACGACGTTTGGTATCATCTTTCTCAAAATTGTCGATTGAATGATGTTAGAGATAGGAGGGATGAAAAATGAATAAAGATGTTTAGTCGGTCAAATGGAGTGAGCCACCATTGATTACACTTGAATGGTTAGGTCGATTGGTGTTCACTGACGATGATAGCAGATGAGGAGAAAAATCATAATTTTGGACGAGTAAGATAATCACTATGTTACAAAAGAACCCCGCGGTAACACACGAGGCTTAAATTCTAGTTTTACTTATAATGTTATAAAAGATATAAAATATACTCTTTGTTTTAAATAAAACTAGTCATTATTGTCAAAAGGCTAATTACCAGTCCACAACACTGATGTTGTAGCCCTGTGGTAGAAGGCAAAATCTTCTTGATCAGTAAATGTGTTTTCAAACCCGATTAGAAACAATTTATAATACAATTTAAGAGTAGTGTATGTTTCCCGTTCAAAAAAATTACCCGTCGAGCGCTAGTCCATGTCCACATATATATCTTCGTCTACTTTAGAGGTGCTATATTTATCCATGCTCACTCTTTAACTATATATTGGATATGTTCAAATATATGACTATAGTGGAAGATTTGGCCAACAATCAAGTGGCAAAACTTAGGTACAAATTCTACGTCATCATATATCCTGGATCCACCCATGACGACCAAGATTTCTTCATAGAATTCTGAGTGCTTATAAAGTGACCTACACTAAATATATATTTGTCTCGATTATCCTCAACCACTCTTAGACCACCAATCTCATCTCCACCAAGTTTTCTTTACACCTTTACAAGTCATATTATATATAATAAGATGTCCACGATATGTCTTTAATATTATGCGTGTGTGTATATTAAGTACACGTTTTGTAACATTGGATATTTAATGTGCAAATTGCCAAACATGCAAACCTTTTATTTTGATAGTACCCTTTAACCCTTTAGTGATCATAAAAATATAAATAATATAAATGTCGCATTTGTTCAATTCACAAGTTCTTTTTAATTAGATTTCGAGTAAATTAGATAGATGATGTTGTGACTTGTGATATGCTAATAATTGTATATTTAGTCTAATATTTAAGTCGTTACACATATGAAGGCAGGCGAGTTTTTCTTTTTGTTTCTATTTAATTTTGATATGTGTATCAAGTTTTCGTCCTTTGTAATTGTTAGAATGAATCGCACTAATTATTTTGCCTTTATGTTTAACTGGCTATTTACTAGTCGCGTGTTATGGTGGTGCCATACGTCGCGTGGTGAAGTATAAACTATAATTGATTTGACTCATTTACGAATTAAGTTTATGACCGAACATAGAATAGGTCAAATTTTACCATCAAATAAAAACATATTATATTTGATCCTACTCATTTTCAAACAAAATTTAAGTTGAAACATAGACAAATTCAAAACATACATAAAAATAAGCACATGTAATGGCGTCTGGCGTGATAAAGTACTGACTATAATTGCTCTGACTCGTTTTCAAAAGAAATTTAAGTCAAAAGTAGAGTAACTCGAATTTATACCATTGGATGAAATCATATTATATTTGATCCACTTTTTTCCAAACAAACTTTACATCGAGACATAAACCAACTCAAAAGATACATAAAAATAAGTATGTAAATGTTTTATATTTAATTCGGTATTTTTCCAATCAAAATTTACGTCCAAGCATAGATAACAAGAATTTATAACGACATGTACACAAAAATAAAAACATAAGAAATAAGGTTTTTTATAGTAAAAGTGTATATGGGGGGTAAAAACAAAACTTTAAAAACTCGAGGGGTTAAAATGATATTTTACAAAGTCTTTTTTTTTTTTTTTTTTAAATGAGGAGGTCAAAGTATTAATATTGAAAGTGGAGGGGAACCATTAGCCGGTGGCAACATCCACCGACCATGGTTTTTAAATATATAGTAATGTACATGATACATTAAAATTAGGTCTTTTAGTGCCTAGATGTAGTATTCTGATGTCCAATTTTTGTTATTTCTTTTTCTTTTTTAATCACAAGAAGTGGCATTCCAATTTGCACGTCACGTGAAATGCCGGACCAGTTCTTGTTACGTTGGTTTAATTTGATCGAGTTGTGTATTGGATTGTTATTTTCTGTTTCTAGTTGTGTGTATAGTTTGATTTGAAGTTTGTCTTGCGTATAGTGCCTGCTACATGTTTACCATTTACATCCAACATAAGGTGTTTCATTTTTAGGCAGCACGGTTTCTTTGTGCCTGTGTGGTATTACAAAAGTTAGTAATAGTTTCTTCCGAGGTGATGTTAGCTTTAACCTTGCTATTTGGTGCATATTTTTGTTACACCTTAAATATATACATTTAAAAACATAGGTAATAACGGCCACCTCTGACCTGAGGTTGGTGTTAACTTCTCTGGAGTTACTGTGTACATCGCGTTAGTCATTCTTGGGTTTCTTTCTTAACGTTGTGTATACTGCTACGCACATGGACATCATTGTTGAAATATGGCTCTTTCTGTTGATATTCATGGTTGTGTTTTTTGAATCGGTGGCATTGGTGTTGGAGTTTTTGGTACTAGGGCGCTTCTTGAGGGTGTGTCAGGCAAGCTGTCTACCATGTTAACTATGCAATGAACTACTTCCATCCTGTTGTGTTTTTCTGGCCTGGAGGTGGAATAGTGTTTGTGTAACTTCTTGAGTATTCGGTTAAGATGTAATAGTTAAATATATATATCTTTACTAGGTTAGTATCTCGTGTATTACACGGGTTGAATAAATAAAATATTAAATAGTTATTAATAAAAATTAAAAAATTATAAGATATGATTGACATTACGTACAAGTGATAAAAGGACAATATCATTTTTTAAACTTTTGTTTAATTTTTTTTTTGTTTTTTTTAAAAAAAGTTGGTTTTTAAACAAATTGTTTAAAATAAATCTTTTTTAAAAAAAGTGTCATTTTTAATATTTTCTTTATTATAAATTTGAAATTTAATTATTTTCGTTTCATAAGAATTTTTTTTTAAGAAACCACAGGTTTTAAAATATATTGTGTTTTTTAAAAGTATAATATTTTTTTTAAATTTCTTATTTTGTAAAAAAATATTTCTTTACAAATTAAATTTGTTGAAAAATCTATTTATTTCAATTTAATAAAAATTATTTTCAATATGAAAAGAATTAAATAATATTATTTGTATTTAATGTGATATTTATTATGGTAGAGAAGCCGGAAAATAAAATTTAATAGCTTTAAAATTGTGACAATTGACATACAAAAACCTTGTTTTATTAATATAGATAGATAGATATATACACGAAATATGAACCTCACATTTCACATATTGTCAACTGAGTAATTAATAAATAGAATGACTATTTGAAATTCAAAGTTTTCTTTATACGAGTTTTACTGTCGTAAGAGATCGTTTAAATAGATTTAAATATAATGATTTATTATATTATTTAAAACTGCCTTGTTTCTAATGAAACTTAGGTGGACTTGTAGAGAAAATGAGATTGTCACAATAACATATTCGAAATTTCATAAAATGAAATAACCAACTAAATTAATTATAATATAATAATAATAATAATATAAAAAAACATGCATATACTCAGTATGAAGAAAGGAAGCTCACAAGCAAGCATGACAATTTGATCCAACATCGCCAAAGCAAATAAATCACATGTGTGCCCGCTTCTTTATAAAAAGAAATATTAAGGTTGAATTTAAAATATAATTTTTCTTGAGAAAACCGTTGGGTATTGTTCGTAGTCGTTTTTAGAGCTCAAGTAGGAGCGTGAGTAGGAGAGACTCTATATCAAATTATCGTAGATAGTTTTTATAGTATTTTATTATTTAAGTTTATGTCAAGTTAATATTATTTCTTTTTATATTATTATTATTAGGAGTAGTATTAGTAATATTTTATTTTTAGGCGTTATTGTTATTATTAGAGGTGGGTTTTGGGTAGTCTTTCCTTAGTTTGATATGTACTGGTCACTCATGCTTAAATAAGATAGAGTAAACCAATATCAAACTATGACAATAAATAGTTACTTCTACATACACCTAACTTAGGATTACTTAAATTGTATATGACCCTAAGATATTACTAGATTGTACTAGAAAAAATTATTAACTGTTGGATAACAATTAACAGGAAAGTTCCTCTAAACTATTTTCTAAAACAAGATATGATGTTTGGTTAACGGGTAATAATTATAGAATTGACTACCAATAGCATTTATGATATGTGGGAAATCTTAATAGGACACTTGAGGACTTCTTGTATGAATCTACTTTAGCTAGTGGTGTTTGTGTACATAGCCTGATTATATGAATTTATACTATGCTTACTCTATTTCTATTTGTTTGTCATGTCGGTATGTCGGTATCTGCTTGATGCTATTTCCATGAATTTACTAGCTTTATGTTGAGTTTGAAATACTTTTTTTTTATGAACACACATCCTAGTGTCAAGTGATTGCAAGGAGTAGAGGTTACACGCTAGCTTATGAGTAAATAGAGATCTAGAGCGCTAATGAAGGTTTGAATCTCTAGTATAGTTAAACTGAATGGTATTATCTAGTATGATAGATGTATAGTATGTTAAGGTGCATAATCAAAGTTACTCTTCCACTATAAATTCCCTGATTATTATGTGTTTTGCATATCTGATGTGAAACACTCCCTAGGATGTCTCATGGGAGGTGAGCGTTACAAGTTGGTATCAGAGCCGTAGTTTAAGTGAATTAAACATTAGTAGTTAGTGTCTAGACTTAAACTAAATTGGGAAGACTTCGCATATTCCCAAATTAGCCAAGTAGCCTAATGAGAGATAAGATGAGTTAGAAATGTGTTCAGTATATAATGGAAGATAACTAGAACCTGTGAGTAATGTAAAAGGGTAATCATATTTAGCAAATGTCATTAATGATTAGCGCAGTTGCCATTTGTGTTATGGTTTATCATCTATTATTTTTGCCAAAATGTTAGAAGTAGATTGATAGTGTTAACTATGAATTGTTGAAGTTGTACATCTCTATAGAGGATAGTCTTAAGTTAATTAGTCTAATAGAACAGTAGTGACCAAACAAAGTTATTCCACGATTAATTGTATTCAAATAATTTATAGAATAGAATGCCGAGTTAAGTAAGTGAAGAGAAATGCTCAAAAGGATGTCACTCGCATTCAAACACTACATATTGATACATAGCGTGGGAGAGTTGGAATATTCTTGTTAGGTAAATTGACGATTACGCTTGGATCCACGTAATGGTGAATTTACCATGACATGGGTATCCTAGTAATATTTCAATATGTTGATTAATGCTTATGTCTAAGTGGTGACGTGACATCTCCATATATTAGTGGTCAGATGGAATATGAACATATAAGCTACATGGACATTATCATATATTCGAATGTGATATTGATATTCACCATGGACATTTTTCGATAAGATAAAATATAAAGCAGTGAATAGTGTACTAAGAAAGGATAATAGCCTTAAATGATGGAATTTTGTACCAAGTAATATCGAAAGCAACCTGAAATGTCAAAGGTGATTCAGATTTAGAACAAATATAGAAATCTTTAGAGTTACACATAAAATCAAAAGCACTACCCCTAAGAAATGACAGAGAGAAATCATTAGAAACATAAATGATAACTCTGTTTATTAACGAAAACCATAGCCCACAATGTAAGAACATAAAGAATTATATAAGTAAAATTAGATAACAATGCAAATACAAAACTTTGCCCTCAAGGTTGTCAAACACATTACAGAAAAGTTTCTCATAATCTACAACTCTAATTGTAAACTAAGAAACTAGAAAATAGAAAGGTAATACAAGAGTGTGCTTAAAAATCTTTCATGACGTGCAACTCTCCAACCTTTAATCACATCAAAGGATTAATAAAGGCTTATGAGTGGTAAGACGAGATCTGTCTTAGACAGTTGTATTTGCGCTGAAAGCAATACAATTCGATTCATAGTATACTATTTTTAAATTTTGAATTAATACAATGATGCAAATTAAGGTTTAGTATCAACTATTTTTATACCTTTCCTAAATTAAGAACTTCAGAATCTAGGCCACATCTTTAATAGTTTAAATAGGTAGCAGGGGTCAAAAAGAAAATAGTTGAAATTAGAGAAAAAATATATGACAAGCATGAGTGGTAACCTGATCCCTACAAACATACTGCATATGAAAACTTAAAGGATTTAAGATAGTTATAAGAATAGAATAGTTCAAACACAAAGCATGTATGGACAACAAATAATATAAGTCAGATTGCCTAAATGACAAGAAGATAGTATTATCTAATGACTGTGTTGAAAACATTATCATTATGACTCAATCGCATAAGTGGGTAAAAAAGATTACATTACTTCTCTAGCATATGCCATAAACTGTCAGAAGAAATAGAGGATGCAACATTTGACTCATTCTCAAACTATACACCTAAACCCAAAAATGTTTGAGTTATTTTAAATCAGAATTTGTTATTTAACTTAATTTATTCATTTTAATGTTCAAATACAAAAATTATGGCATTAATTCAATTTAATATAATTTTATGATTTCATATTAATTAAGTTAGTTAAAAATTATAAGAATGTACTTATTCAATTAAAAAATATAAGTAACATACAAAATATATAAATTTTATAAAGATTTTACAAAACAATTTGATTTATTAATCAAAATAGGGTTTATTTAAGTTAAGGGTTTAAAGTGTAATTTTAAAAAATTAATTTAAATTGTTTTGACATAAAATAAAAAACCCTGAAACCATAGGGTCTAAAGTGTAATTTTGTTTTAAAACCAACCGAACCCCTTTCCTACCCCCACCGGTCATCCACCTAGTATTCCCGCCACATTTTCCGGCGGGTCTTCGGCGACCCCACGCACCCAAGCTTGATCGATTTCAAATCCAATTAACCGTTCCTCATATTTCGCACATCAAATTCCAACCTGTAACCTCAATCAATTCGGATTCAACAGCTATTATTCATCATGGAAATTGAAACTAAAGCTCGATCAAACCAAAATCCATTTCAGCTTGGAAATTCACAAAATCAATTAAACTAATTAACACATAACGTCCGTGTGCTCATTGCAAGAATAATCATTGAATCAATTATTTTGTAACAACAAATTCATCTTCTAACCAAATCTGTAACATCCGACTCAACCCATTAAGTCGTTCAACCCAAAACTTATTTAATTGAGGCTATATAATTGATGGGAAAGTCTTAAATGAAATCATTTTATCCCTTTGAACTCTCAATTTTACTTATCACACACACACCTTTGTCAAACGAACTCGAGTATCCTAACGACCTGCAACTTAATCGAGGATCACACCATAAGCATTTTAAAAAAATGGTGAAAGGGTTTTCAATACTCATCATCATCAGAAGATCCACACGCAAGCAATTTGATTACCATCATCATTTCTATGTCAACCGGGTTTATCTTTGGTCGTGCTTGTTCTTCCTTAACAATCCTTCGAACCAATCAAATCAGGTGAGTTGCATACTCAAACACACTCATTTTCATGAACAGATTGAATGCCCTAACTTTATTTTGATTACAACATTCGATTGGGTTTCAATAAGGTTCATGAGTATTTGGGAAATTATTAATCAAAGGTTATATAAATTTTAAGTCACATCTAAATCAAATTATGGGCTTTTGGTCCACCACTTAACACCCTAGCCGTACAAACTTAAGGTCCCAAGTTCAACCCCAAGCATCCTTTTTTTTAAAAAACTATTTTTTTAATAAATTAAATTACTAAAATTGGTTAATTAAATAGAAAAAGTATTTTGTTAATAAAATTAATTTTAGAAATTATTATTTAATTTTAAAAAATTCTAAACAATGTAATTTTCTACATTATTTATTTTTCAAAATTTAAAACTATTATTAAAATTATTTAATTGTTTTTAAAAAAATTATAAAATGACTTTAGATCAAACCTAAATGATTTCAAAATACTTTGCAAGTCATTTAAATAATTAATTATTCAATTAATTATTTTTACAAGGTTTTATATAATTAATTATTAAATTAATTATTTCTTTATATACACTTCGATGCTAAACTTTTATTTATTTAATTTTTATTTATTAAATATTTAAGTAATATTCTATTATTCAATTTCACAAATGATGCATGTTCATTTTCAATCTTAAGTACATAATCAATTATTTTTTTATTTAATATAGATATAATTGGTTACATTATTCGATTTAGTTAAATCCAAAGCCTAATTGAAACCTTAATTCATGTCTTCTCTTTAAATTATTATTAATTTAATCAAAACCACTCTTACGATAACCATAACAAAAACCATTGGTGTCTATTCTCGTATTCTAGTATTTAAATCAATCACATCTATAAGGTGAGTATTCATATCTTATTTATATATATTTTATATTTTAGGGAAATCATGTGATTCAATATTCAATTATTGACATTCACTGTTATTTCATTTTAAATTCAATTCAAAACATGCTTTGTTATTACTTGTAATTATGTGAGCATAGGTAGATAAATTTGATATTAACATAATCATTAATTTATGCAACCACAGTAACAATAAAAAATCTATTGGTTTGACAAACACACGTCATATGATTATTCGATTGGTAATTGGAATTGGATTCATTTAATCAATCATTAATGCTTCGTCTATGGATCGAGTCAATCAAATCATTAGGTTTGATTGTGTTGGTTTGTTTTTAGGATACATTATTGCATTTTAAGTCATGACTTTGTCATGTGAATTGAATTGTTTCAAACATTTTAATTAATCTGTATATGCATTCACATGATTTAAGGAAATGCAATTTAAAGTAATGTTTTTAGAACTGGAACGAACACTAAACCGGATGACTTACTAGTCCGCTGGTCGGGCTGTCTCAACCGTTCGGACCAGATATAAGAACCACATTAAAGTACAAGTATTATATATATATATATATATATATATATATATATATATATGAAAAATTTATTGAAGAATAAAAGATTATATAAAAAAACTGGTTCAACCGGTCTGAACCCGGTTCAACAGGTCCGGTTCAACCGATCCGACCAGTGAACGTCAAAACGGTTTTAAGCACCAAATCCGACCGAATTGGAGTTCGGTTCCTCGTCCAATCGGCCGGTCCGGTTTTCAAAACAATAGTTTAGAGAATTTTTTATGCTCATTTAGGACTTGGACCTAGATTAGTAAAAAACTTTTGCTATGTTTATTTGGATTATTGCTTGATTGTATTGAATTATTTTACTAGTGTTATTTAATAAAAATGGCATTTTATGTTATTTCAACTTATTTAATTTTATGTGCTAGAAACAATCGATTCCATATTCGTTCGCTCCAATAATTCCACCATCGGTTGGGGTGTGTTAGAGGATTGGACACATATCTAAATCATTTTAAGACAAGTTATAGTCACTATGTTGTATCGTGGTTAAGGATTAACTATACTTTGCTCTTTGATCAGTAGTTAACGAATGCGAAATCTAAGTCAGCTACTTACTAACAATCACAAATAATTTGAGTAAAGATAAATTTACAAAGTTGTTATTTCAAAGTATTCATTTGATTAATCAAAAGTGAGTACAAAAGGTTATAATCAACAGATACATAAGTTGCTTAACAAGCTTACCTCTACAATACAAGTATGAGAGTTTTATACTATGAAATCTAAACAATAATAATAAACTATTCTATGTTCAGAATGTACACCAAGACAGACAATTAGCTTCAGTATTATGTTGTCTCCAAAAGGCAGAACACAACAGCTGTTGGTACATATAGTCTTGTCTTGTGTAACAGTTGATCAACAGCTCATGGAATTCAGTTTTGATCAACAGTAGTCTATCAGAAGCACATCAGGTAAGTGTTGATCGTCAGTGGTTCAGCATATGCTGATCGATAGTTGTTCAACATATGCTGATTGGTAGTTGATTCAACACTTGAAAGAAATCGGTAGTTGACAGCCACTGTTGAATTCTTGATTTCTTGGTAGCTTTATCCTCTTCATAGATCAACAAATTCCCCTAGTATGATGCTACCAAAACTCTATTATTATCACTCTAGCATCCTGACTAGAAGTAATTCATATGTGTATCCTCTAGCATCCTACATTATTTCACATAATTTTTTCATCCTAGACATAATTTCACATAATTTTTCATCCTAATATGCTGTCATCCTGATCACTCAAGCATCCTACATTATTCCACATATTTTTTTCATCTTGATGTGGACATAATTTCACATAATTTTTCATCCTAATATGTTTTCATCCTGATCACTCTAGCATCCTACATTATTTCACATAATTTTTTCGCATAAATTTCGCTTACATCCAACATATTTTTCAACTTCATGTATATGGACAACAAGTCCAATTACTTTTTATTTCATTAGAGACTTTTAACTTTGTCATATTATGTTTTTTTTTTATTTTGGTCAATCGTTTTCATTCATAAGCAGTTCTTATTTCATGATCCTAATCTCTTTTATCATTCCAAGCGCTATTATAGCAAAAATTATCATCGATGTTTTATTACGATTCCATATATTCTAGACCTGATATAATTTTATTAAGATATCTTTACTTTCAAATACTTAAGGATCTTCGAGAACCATCATGTTTAATTTCTTTTCAATGGACCTTATGACAGTTACCTCAACTTAACCAACTTCATTTCTTGCTCTAATTTTTGAAGATTTTTATTTATGGAATCAACTAGTTTACCATGATTTAAACATTCCTTTAACTTACTACCAATACGTGGTTGTCCTACTAGGACTTCAATTTTAATTGGAGCATTAGCAACTGATACATGTGAGTAGTCAGTAGTCACCCTTTTAAGATTTGTGAATATGTCTGGTAATAAATTCATAAATCTTTCAAATGAAGAATCCTTTAAACTTTTAGTTCACACTGTTTATTTTAAGTATCAAGATGAGACCTTGATAATTCAAGCTTATTTCGTCCCCCAACTGCCTTATATCTACCCCTCATGTTGGGAATGATGGTTCTTTAATAAGAAAACCAATAAATTGAACCGTAAGCAAATATCTCATTAATGGCTCTAGTTACGTAATTATAGAAAGTTATTCATAGCCAACATGCATTCATACCCACATTTGAGGTACCGTCTTTGTGCGTTGTGATACAACATAATAACCATAGATGGTATATATGTGCTTTCTGACCGAAAACTAATTGTAATGGGGAGGAGTACAACAACACATAGGCCTGATGCGAATTACTGTTTCCATACGTAAGTAATTATCCTAAACACAAACAAGAACTTTTTCTCCCATAATTATTGGCTTTGCTATTAATTGAACGTTCATCACTCGTTTCAACAAAAGCAATTTGTAAATAAACGTATGATATTCACCACTTATTCAAATAATCATTGATTACTTGAGATTAATCTTGTATTATCAAAATAAATAATTATTCTGAAATAATATGCTTGCTATCTTATTAGCTAAGTCCCATATCACACAAAAGTCATGTTGCGAATTTGATAACTATTTAGACAATGCATTGATTTAAAACATTAAATGATATACTTTTTATGATATATATATTTTTATCAATTTCATAATATTTAAGGATTTACAACCAGCTCTAGTTAGTAAATAACTAACCTTCTTTGAGAGCAAACGTTATATGTACAATTTATGAATTTGAAGAATCCCCGATTCCTTAATAATTTTACATCATCATTGATTCAGGATGGTGTAACCGGTCTTGCTAATAAAATATTTATGTTTAAAAACATCTAGTTTATGATCATATATTAGGGGTGAGCAACGGGCCGGAACCTAACCGACCCGTCCTTGACCCGAAACCGATAAGAGATATATATGAAGAACCAAGAACAGGGCCATTTACATACGGATCTGGTCGGTTCAACATGATATGGTGGTCCGGACAGCGAACATTTTTTAGGCTCATGCTTTTTGCCGGTAGAAAAATAAAACTTAAAAATATAAAGAAAACAAATCAATGTGTTTTTTAGACTCGTTATTGTAAGATAGACAAATTGGTAACGTAAAAAAAAAATACAACGATACACTAATTGTCATCATGACCCCCCTTTGTGAGTTAATTTAGGTGTAACATGCAATAACGTTCATCTATAACCGATTAAAAGTATATTAATCTGACAACTTATTTTATATGCTAGTAAAACAATTTGTATTTTTTAATGTTTACACGCAACCCATTTGGCATCTAAAAGCAAAAAACAACTTATTTTTTCTTTTACCTAATTGTAATCGGGTCGGACCGAAACCAAGCCCTACCCACGGGTTTGGACCGAAACCGACCTGTAACCGTTTACACAAAGAAAGCAGAATTGTGGACCGGAACCGCTAACCTATACACGGGTCGGTCTTGGTTTTCACGGGTCTTAACCGGGTTGACCCGTGAAGTGCACACCCCTATCATATATCATACAGTGTACTATTATTTCAAATACATTTCCATATTTTCTTAATAGAATCACTCCATTAGTGTGTCACTTCTAGTGGTTAATTTCATTATTAACATGGTTGATCTTATTCATATGATCACTATTATAATTTTCTTAATTACTTACTTGATCATGAGATCATTATATAAATCATATTTGTGTCAGGGAATGGATTAGTGTAACACCCGGCCTCTCGTACCACCAATATTGTCCGCTTTGCTCACGAGGAGCTCACGGATTTGCTTTTGGTTGCTCGGGTGAAAACTTATCAGGGAGGTCGCCCATCCCTGGATTACTACCACCTGAGCACGCTTAACTGTGGAGTTCTCCTCTCATCCACAGCCAATACGCCCAAAACGCGTTGGTGATATTACAGACCAGACATTACTTATGTACCAAGAATCTCTCCTGGCTACGGCCGACGTGGGAAATATGTAGGGTGTCACAATCACCCCCCCTTTGGACTCATCGTCCTCGATGAGCCCGAGAACGCACTCACCATCCCCGATGAGATTTGTCCCACCATCCCGAACGGCACAGGAGTGGCTCTAATACCATTCTGTAACACCCGGCCTCTCGTACCACCAATATTGTCCGCTTTGCCCACGAGAAGCTCACGGATTTGCTTTTGGTTGCTCGGGTGAAAACTTCCCAGGGAGGTCACTGGATTGCTACCACTTGAGCACGCTTAACTGTGGAGTTCTCTTCTCATCCACAGCCAATACGCCCAAAACGCGTTGGTGATATTAGAGACCAGACATTACTTATGAACCAAGAATCTCTCCTGGGCACAGCCAATGTGAGAAATATGTAGGGTGTCACAATTAGAACCACACAACTTTCATGATGGTTTTCTAACTTTCAATAATATTACCACTTCCGAAGCATATACAGATATATTATTTACATTTGCTCATAAATAATATTCTTATCATTATGGTTATTTTATCTTTTCAAAATCTTTCAACTTTCTATAAGTTTATAGTGATTTTTAGGTACTATTACACATGAGGTCTCCTTTCTTTACCCTAAATTATTCCAATAAATAAGTAGATTATTTACTATAAGAAAAACATATTTATAATCATTCATAATATTGATAATAAACATAAGTTAATCTTTTCATTTCGTTATTCAATAGGTTATAATAATTAATCTATAACATGTAAAAGGCATATACCTTAAAGTTAAAATCATGTGATTTTCAACATCAAACATACCATCATGAATACAAGTGAAAACGTTACAACATTGTTATAACCTCCTTAATAGAATTTCATTTATGATATTCTTGCAAAAAACCACTAAGCATTATTTTTAATATGTTTTGTATCCGAAAAAAGTAAACAATAGTAAATGATCGTAGAATATGTTCATGAGAAAAATGTAACACACAATTATAAACAATGCATATAATTTGTTTAAATCATATGAACTTGAAACCAGTTAAGTGATATATTTTATTTCTGGTTATATAATATTATAATCAATAATAATAAATATAGTTTAGTGAGATGACTATTCAATTTAATTTATCTTGACATTTCAAATGATGTGTCGTATTTAATTATATGTAAAAATAGTGTAAATCTCAAATCAAGACAAAAACATAAGTTATAATATATAATAACATAAGATTCATGAACTCATAATATGATAATTAATTTATAACTAGAATTAAAGACCGTGCGTTGCAGCGCGTTTTTTTTCGTAAACCCTATGACGTGACGGTTTGGTTCTAGTGTTAAATGGTTATACCTTGTGCATATCCAGTTGCATCAACCTTTGACGGCTGAGCGTTGCGGCAATAATATTGACATGGTCAAGTAAGGTACGGAGAGTATGCGCGTCTTGGTTTGAGATATCGAAATGTAAATAGAAAAGAGCATCTCGTTACGAAATATACGAAAATCAAGAAAAACTATGTCGTACTAAAAATGAAAGTTAAAAATTCAAAAACATGTTTTACAGAAAAAGAAGTGAAAGCATATCATATTTGATGGATAATAGTTAGCCGAGGAAGGGCCTGAATTGACTAATAGGACGGAATCAATCGCAAAGGGCGACGCCTTTTTTGAGCAAAATTTATGTCGAAACGTAGACTAATTCGGGTTTTAGAAAAAATTACGTCAAAATGTAAACAAACTTTTTTTTGAATATATTTAATAACTAAATGTACATAAAATAAGAACTTCATAACGACATATTCAGAGCTTACAAAAACACTAACTTTTTTAAGTTATAAAAAATAAACTTGTATAAAATTAGTTGTAAATAATAAAATCTCTACTCCGTGACAGTACCACATTCCTACTTATTAAAATTTATAGCCCCTCTCTCATAATTAATAGTTACTATAATTACTAATAATATTATTTATTTTTTTATAAACTAAAAATACTTTTAATAAATTAAAAAAATTCTTTTTAATAATGTTATTTATAAAGAAATAAATTTTTATAAAATAAGAAATTTTTTTAAACATCAAATTATTTTAAAATTGTTGTTTTTAAAAAGTAAAATATTTATAAATAAATAATAATTAAAATTGAGAATTATAATAATGATTTTTTTTAAAACGGTTTGTTTTTAAACAAAATTTTTAGTTTTTTTAACAAAAAAATTTAAAAAGTTAATATCATTGTTTTGTTACTTATATTTTTACTAATACGTAATTTCAGTTATATATTATCTTAGAATATCGTTTTATAATTAATAAAATTTTATTATATTTAATATTTTATTTATTTAACACGTGTAATACACGGATTACTAAAGTTAGTTATTGAAATAAGTAAAAAGAAAAATAAGATGTGAAGTGTGTGCATGTGAGTGACGTGTGGATTGTGGAAGGAAAAAGAGTATAAAAAGTTTTACTCAGGACTTTAACCTAGATAGTGTGTTTAGAAATAAACAACTATTACCACACAACCAAACCACAATCTTGTGTTTAGCTTTACTCTTTGAACCCTTTAATAAACAAAAATACTAAAAAAGTTACTCCTACCGACCTATTGGTTTAATATATATTATAATTTCCATTAATTCTTGTAAGGCCCTGAACCCAAGAACACTCACAGTTGGTCATTCATAGCATAAAACGTCTATAATGTACATTTGCAGCGGATATCATAAATGTTTTTCATATAAATGGATAGTACTTGTCTTAGAACATCATTATATTTTGTTGTAACATCAAAAGTGTATTAGTAAATACATCTTTTCAAAACTTCGAATGCTAGACTTGAACTATCCCAGTAGCTTCTATTTCCATGTCTGCATCCCCTCAACACCACCAATTACCTACTAACTACTATGCATACAAAGTCAGGAATTCTGAGTGAGTTTTAGTTTATAATAAAATATTTTACATGCTTTAAGTCCATTTTATTTTCATCTATGAGCACACACCAATACATACATATCAATACATTCATTTTATTATCTTTCATCATCATTTTGTTACATTCATTCTTTGATTGTGTATGAAGTTGGTACTGCATCGAGGCTTATAAATAAACCCCGAAAATTATGCACGAAGATAAGTACAGTACTGAGGTCAAGCGACAAAGATCCCATTCGTTCATGGTCAATCTGAAGGATTAGACCCCTGATATGCATCCTCATGGGCTTGCTAAGCCGCACATCGGTTGTGCTAATGACAACATTGTTGTGCACCTCCATTCATTTTGCTTACAAGGCTTTTATTCATTCATTACATTTTACTTTCCATTAGTTTTATCTTCCATTTTCATTACATAATACTTTACTTATAATAGCATATATAATAAATACCAAGTAAAGATCATCATAAAATCTTTATCATTTTGAAAAATAGCTTAAGAAATCATAGGTAAACACATTCACAAACATATTGTGCGAGAACTTCCCCACACGAATTCCTCATACATGCGAGAACTTTCACTCCCACATGAAGTCTACTTATCGTGCCAGATCTCCTATCGTGCGAGAACTATATAAAATGGAACTCTTACTTACAAAGTTAACCTTATGCGGGAACCAAAATTCACGCGAAAACTATCTAAGTAACCTCAAGAACACATGCGAGAACATCCGGCAGTTACACACGAAAACATCAATAAATCACTTAACCATCGACATAATCTCGACTTAATGTCACATCCCGGCGGAAGCGTGAAATGCTTGGGTGTGACTCGTTAGCTCAAAACGCATTGATTATCACAACATATAAATCACAACAATAACTTAATATTAATTTCATTAGTTTATAGAATTACATGATACAAAATTTAGTCTAACGTTCTAGACTTATACATTTGTAATCCTAGCCAAAACATATCTTCAACATATCACATATCTTCAGCTAATAGTGAACGTGAACGTCCACGTAAAGGCTGAAGTCAAACAAGTCAATAGTCAACCATATACACAGCTTCCCTAGGTAGCCGTGCCGATCACTATACATGTTGAAGGAATACACGAGATTATAATACATGTTGCTGACCTGAAAAAGCATACTCAAAACAGTCAACAAATAGTTGGTGAGAACATAGGTTTAATCAATATAAATTATTTTGAATTGATGCAATATAATCAAACTCACAACCAAACCTACACGCATATGTCAAGTGATTCATAACTGTCAAATACAAATCACATAATCAAATAATATAACACCGTTGCCCTCATATCAACTTGTGCAGGTTGACATTTCCTAAGTAGCGCTACCTACATTATTTGACGGTTCCTCATCCGAATTAATGGTTGTGTCAAAATGACAGTAACAAATCCAAAATTTCTCAAAAATGCATCCAATTCAACACAAAACAGTATGTTTTTTCCCCCAAAAATTATAAATAAAAAAGGGGCTATGTTACTCACCTTAGTTCCAGCCAATAAGTCAAATAATTCCTATAAAATAATTATTTGTTAGAATAAATCTAATTTCTTTAAAATTTTCAGCATTTAAATCACAAAAATTGTCAAAATTATAATTTGATAGTTCCTGCCATTCAAAAATTACTAAAATTTATCAGTCTAATCATTCTGAAATCTATATTATCCTATAAAATTTTAGATTAACAACTCATAACAGGCAAATTTCTAGAATTTTCATAATTTTCATATAAATTGGTAGAAATAGTAATACATCACTAAAAATTCTGAAAATCATACACACTGTTCTATTCTAAATTTTATAATTTATATAAAGTTTTCATAATTTATCTCACTGTTTTGCTATTTATTTTGATTTTCTATTCACAGAATGTTTTAAAATATAAAACTCAATCATATATACGAATTAGGTCACGAAATTTATTCAGGAATTTACATAAAATACAAGGAGGATTATATAATATTTCCAGAGTTTTATCAAATTCGGAGCTTCTGTTTAGAATTTTTCTTTCATTTTCTTAAATTAATTATATAAATTAATCTACCCAATTTTATTATACCAAAATTTACAGATTACTATTTCTAATATTTCTCAACAAGTTTCAAATTTTATTCCCATAATCACAGTCAATTAGGTATTTAATCTAATTTATCATGAGTATCCATGTTTCAACCCTTGTATTTTTTTTTCAAATCCTTGATTTATAAAACTATTAACTTTTTACATCCTTTTGTTTTCTGATTTTGATAGAATCAAATATGTTATGTAATTATTTTTGGTGATTTAGCTATAGGGTTGATTATATGTGTTAGTTTAAACACATATAGTTTAAATATATTTTGAGAATCATACCTTGTTTTGATGAAGAAAACTTAAAGGATTGGCTTGCTAGACTTCTTGATGACCTGGTTAGTGATCTGTGAGCTTGAAGTAGAGGTGAGGGCTTGGAGATGATGCCTTAGATACCCGGTTGGTGTTGGACCCGAAAAAAAACAAGAATAATTGGAGTTGAATGGGTTGATGTGAGGACCGAGAGTTTGAGAGTTGTAGTGGGGATGGTTTGAAGACCGGAAGAGAGAGTAGAAGGTGGTGGTGTTGGTTGTAATTTGGAACCGAGAGGTAGAGAGTTAGGAGAGAGGTTGAGAGGTGGTGGTGGTGGCGGTTGTGGCTCCATTCGGCCGAGAGGTGAGGATGAAGGTGGAGTTGTCATGATTAGCTCTAGGGTTAGGATGGTGATGTGGTGACTATAGCTTGTATTAGTGAGTCATTAGGTGGGTGTGGTGGCAAGTTTTAAGAGTGCTTAGTGGCGCACATGCTAGGTGGCGAGTTAAGGGAAGGGTTAGTGTCAAGGGATGGCTAGGTGGCGGTTTTGATGTTAATGACTTACTTAGTCATTAAACTAGGGTTAGTTAGTAATTTAAATGCTTAATCAGGTTGATTAGTACCTTAATGAGCCGAGGTTAGAGTTAATGGTTGTCTAAGCTAGTGTTTAGGTGATTAGGTTTAGTTAGATTTAGTTTTGATACAAGGTTCTTTAATGTTTAACTTAGTATGTTTGGTTATATTTCAATTACATGTAAAGTGGAAGATAGTTATAATTCAAGTAACTAGTCATTTAATCATAGGATTTGGTAACTAAATACATATGATTTGATAATCACAAAATTCACATGAAGAAAGTACATGCACACGTAAATATTTATGCATGCATGTTCAATTAATCACACAAAAATTCATATAATCAATAAAAATTACCCTAATTATTTCCTATAAGATATAAACATGTACCGTCAACTTATGGAAAATATTAAATTAACTAACCTTGGTTTCAGGGTTGTCACATTCTCCCCCTGTAAAAAGAATTTCGTCCCGAAATTCACTTGCTGTTACCATTAGATGATGTGGAGGGTTTATCTCTATGATTTCCCTTTTCGTTCAGTTTAACCTCAAATGGAAATGGATATTTTCTTTTGATTTCATCCTCCCTTTCCCATGTAAATTCAGGTCCTCTTTTTGAATTCCATCTAACCTTTACGATTGGAATCGTACTTCTTCTTAAACTTTTCATTTCTCTATCCATGATTTCTATTGGTTCTTCTACAAAATGAAGTTTCTTATCAACCTTAATTTCTCGTAATGGAACTCTTAATGTCTCGTCAGTCAAACATTTCTTCAAGTTGGATACGTGAAAGGTGTTATGTATTTCACTTAATTCCTGAGGTAAATCTAGCTTATAAGCTACAGGACCAATTCTATCTATTACCTCGAAAGGGCCAACATACCTAGGGTTTAGCTTATTTCTTTTTCCAAACCTAACGATTCCCTTTGATGGGGATACCTTCAAATATACTCTATCTCCTATTTAAAATTCTAAAGGTTTTCTTTTTTTATAAGCATAACTTTTCTGCCTATCACGTGCTGCTTTTAATCTATTCTTAATTTCGTTGATTTTATCAGTTGTCTCCTGTATGAGTTCTTGGCCTGTAAGTTGCCTATCTCCTACCTCATTCCAACACAAAGGTGACCTACACTTTCTTCCATATAAAGCTTCAAATGGAGCTGCTCCTATACCGGCATGATAACTATTGTTATAGGAAAATTCTATCAAAGGTAAGTGTATATCCCAGTTACCCCCAAAATCTAAGGCACAAGCTCGCAACATATCTTCCAACGTTTGAATTGTTTTCTCACTTTGTCCATCTGTTTGTGGGTGATATGCCGTACTTAAGTTTATTTGAGTTCCTAAAGCTTTGTGTAAAGTCTGCCAAAACCTTGAAGTAAATCGACTGTCTCTGTCTGATATAATCGAAATTGGTATTCCATGTCTAGACACAATTTCCTTCATGTAGATCCTTGCTAATTTCTCCATCTTATAATCTTCTCTAATTGGCAAGAAGTGAGCTGACTTAGTCAGTCTGTCTACTATAACCCATATTGTGTCATACCCACTTGCTGTTCTAGGTAATTTGGTTACAAAATCCATGGTAATCTGGTCCCATTTTCATTCGGGAATTTCTGGTTGTTGCAAATATCCTGAAGGTTTTTGATATTCAGCCTTTACCCTAGAACAGATATCATATTTTTCTATGAATTTTGCAACAGATTTCTTTATTCCTGGACACCAATATTGTTTTCTTAAATCTTTATACATCTTATTATTTCCTGGATGTACTGAATACCTAGACTTATGCGCTTCCCTTAGAATGGTTTCTCTAAGCAGATCATTATCTGGAATCCAAATTCTTCCTCCAAATCTCAAAATTCCATCTAACATAGCTTCTAGGTCTTTATACTGCCCTATCACTATTCTTACTTCATCTTTTTGTTGGGCTTCTCGAATTGGAGTTAATAAATTCGAGCGTAATTCCATTCTCATGGCACGGACTCGTAATGGCTTGGTTCTTTCTTTCCTGCTTAAAGCATCAGTCACTACATTTGCTTTTCCTGGATGATATTTAATCTCACAATCATAATCACTTAATAACTCTACCCACCTTCTCTGTCTCATATTCAACATCTTTTGATCAAATATGTGTTGCAAACTCTTATGGTCTGTATAAATTATGCACTTGGTTCCATATAAATAATGCCTCCAAATCTTAAGTGCAAATACTACAGCTCCTAGTTTCAAATCATGGGTTGTATAATTTTTCTCACTTCCTCTGAGTTGTCTTGATGCATATGCAATTACCTTATCTCGTTGCATTAAAACACATCCGTAACCTTGATGTGATGCATCACAGTATACTACAAAATCATCGGTACCATCTGGAAGAGCTAAAATAGGAGCACTGCATAACTTATTTTTCAAGAGTTCAAATGCAACATTTTGTTTTTCTCCCCAAACATATGGCTTATCTTTCTGTGTTAATTCTGTTAAAGGTTGAGCTATTCTTGAAAAATTTTCTATAAACCTTCTGTAATATCCAGCCAAACCTAAGAATTGACGTACCTCAGTTGGTGTTGTTGGAACTTCCCACTTTTTAATAGCTTCAATCTTTGCTGGATCTACTTGAATTCCTTCTTGGTTAACTACATGTCCTAAGAACTGTACTTCTCTTTTCCAAAATTCACACTTAGAGAATTTGGCATATAATTCTTCCTTTCGAAGTAATTCCAACATCAACCTTAAGTGCTTTTCATGTTCTTCCTTACTTTTAGAATAGATTAAGATATCATCTATAAAGACTATGACAAACTTATCTAAGTAAGGTTTACATACTCTATTCATTAAATCCATAAACACTGCTGGAGCATTAGTTAATCCAAATGGCATTACAAGAAATTCATAATGACCATATCGAGTCCTAAACGCAGTCTTGGGTATATCTTCATCTCGCACCCTTAACTGGTGATATCCTGATCTTAAGTCAATTTTTGAAAAGAAACTAGATCCTTGCAATTGATCAAATAGATCATCTATCCTGGGAAGAGGATACCTATTCTTAATAGTAACTTTATTGAGCTCCTTATAATCAATGCACATCCTAAAAGTTCCATCTTTCTTCTTTACAAACAGAATTGGAGCTCCCCAAGGTGATACACTGGGGCGTACAAATCCCTTATCTAATAGCTCCTGAAGTTGATTCATTAATTCTTTCATTTCCATTGGTGCCAAACGGTACGGAGACTTGGCAATAGGTGCAGTTCCTGGTACTAACTCAATCTTGAATTCTACCTGACGAGAGGGTGGCAATCCTGGTAATTCATCAGGAAATACCTCTGGATATTCTCTAATAATGGGAACATCTTCTAAGTTCTTCTTATCTAATTTTGTATCAACTACATGGGCTAGAAACGCTAAACATTTCTTTCTCAAATATTTCTGAGCTTTCTTACACGAGACTATTTTCATAGCACTTCTAGGTTTTTCACCATATATGAGAAGACTTTTATTGTCCCTAATCAAAGGTATTCCAATCATTCTTTTACCACAGATAATTTCAGCCTGATTCTTACTTAACCAGTCCATACCCACAACAATATCAAATCCTCCTAACTCAATAGGAATCAAATCTATATCAAAACAATGATCATCAAGTTTCAAGATACAGTTAGGGATAACTTCACTAGCTTCTATTATTTTTCCATCAGCTAATTCTATTATATAATTATTTTTCAATTTTTCTGAGGCTAAACCAAGCAAAGGTTTAAATGCATTCGAAACAAAACTACGAGTTGCTCCCGTATCAAATAATGCAGTTGCATACTGATCGTTAATGAGAAACGTACCCGTCACGACATCTAGTTCTAGTCGTGCTTCTTCAGCTTGTAGTACGAAAGCTCTACCACGTGGATTGTTTGGGTTCATTGGAGCATTTCCTTTCAGCTCGGGACACTTATTGCGAAAATGATTCTCATTTCCACACCGGTAACAAACTGGTTTAGGGTTTGTGGGTTCCTTACATTCCCTTGATAGGTGTCCTTTCTTTTTGCAATTATAACAGATCACCATCATGCACTTACCATTATGGTGTCTTTTGCAAGTATTACACCATAATTGACCCTCTATCTGTGGCCTTCTTTCCTGAGCAATCCCCATGAAGTTCCTTACTGGATTTCTGTTTATCTTCTTATGTTGGTTTCCTCCTAATTGTCCTCCTGAGCTGTTGTTGTTCCATTTTCTCTTTTCTCCAACCTTTGAATTAGACAATGATCCATTCCTTATTATTTCATCAGTCAAGCTTCCTGATAATGTTACTGCATCCTGAAAAGTCTTAGGGGCTGTTTGATTTTGGCTGACCCGGCTGACCCGGCTGACTGGCTGACTGCCGGTCAGCGTGTTTGATTTGGCAGTGTTGTGGTCTGACCGGGTCCGTGGGTGCTGACCCAGACCCTAAATTAAAACTTGCTGACCCGGAAAAGGGGCGCTGGCCCTCGGCCGAACTCCCCTGCGCGACCCCCGTTCGGCCGTCTCCCCTTCGCCCGTCGCATCCCATCTCCTCGGCCGATCCCCCCACCTGCGCGACCCCCTCCTCGGTCGCATCCCAGCAAACCACCGCCGATCGGAGCTGCAACAATGGCGCAACCGAAACCTTTGTCGACAAAAGAGGCCGATGTGCAGATGATGTTGTCGGCTGAAGTCCACCTCGGGACGAAGAACTGTGATTTTCAGATGGAGCGTTACGTATTTAAACGACGGAATGACAGTATGATTTGTTTGTTTTTTGTTGAGGATTTTACTCGTTTTTGGTGATGGTAGAGTCGTAAATGTTTGATTTGTTGAAGTTAATTGGTAGGTTTAGTTATTAATCATTTATTTGTCTTTTTTTTATTTTTAACAATGTATGAATTTCAGAAATATATAAATTAAATTATATATTTTTATCATTCAACAGAGTCAGTCAGATACTGAATCAAACAGCCAAGTTTCAGTCAGATGCAGACTCAGTCAGAACTTCTAACTAGGTCAGCTTCTGACTCAGTCAGATCGTACTGAGTCAGTGTAATCAAACAGCCCCTTAGGCATTGCTGACTTAACCATTCCTCTTATCTGAGGTACTAAACCCCAAATATATCTTCCTATTCTTTTAGCTTCTGGTGTTACTAGATGTGGCACTAACCTAGATAACTCATTATACCTATCAGTATATTCCTGATGTGCAGCACCCTTCATTTCTAGTGCTAAGAATTCTACTTTTATCTTTTCTATTTCATTATAAGGACAATATTTCTCAATCACTAGGTTTTTAAATTCTTCCCAGCTTAATCCATTCATAACATTCCTTCCCTTAGTTTGAACTTCCATCTTCCACCAAGACTGTGCTTCTCCTTTCAGAGAATGCGAAGCAAACAGGGTCCTGCAATCATCAGCACACTCACTAATGTCTAATACAGACTCCATTCCTTCTAACCAACGTAGTGCTTGTACTGCTCCTCCTTTTCCATTGAAGTCCTGAGGTCTACAAGACATAAAAGTCTTATAAGAACATCCCTTTTTAATTCTGCCTATAGCTTCTTCCTCACGGTTTTCTATTTCATTGGTATTTCCTGGTTTTTCATTTCCGGGTGGTGCACTTCCAAGGTTAAAGTTCTGTTGGAGTTGAGCTACTAACATAGGTATTGTAGCTTCCAATTGCTGAGTTACTATCCGAGAAATTCTTTCATTCTCATTTACAGCGGTATTCAGTGATGGAGGTTCTTCTCCTAATCTAGTCCTTGGTCGTCCAACACGGTTAGTCCTGCGTATGGGTTGAGTATCTCTTCTTGGTGGCATTTTTCACTACATATTAATTATACTAATATCACATGAAATTTCATTCAATTATAACATAATTCTTAATACATAAAATATTTTATTTATTTCACATATATTAAGGCAGTCATATAACCAATTAGGGTTCCTATAATCCTAATTTCCCCAAACCCTGTTCCATATCTTAGTGAAGATGCTTTTGCTTCTTTCCTTTATTTCTTGGACATCTGTTTGTATCATTCGGATTTCTCGTCGTATCTTCTTAACCTTTTTAAGAATCTGGTTGGATGTCTTTATCTGACATTTTTCCAACCTTTTTCTCTTGATTCCTTTCTCTTTAGCAGCATCGGGTCGGGTTATGGGTGTTATGTCTAATGTCGAGGGGAGGGTTTCTAGATTTTCATCTTCAGGCTCTTGAGCTTTCTTGATCAGAAATTTCTTACCACATCGTACACTTTTTCTAGGGGTCTGGATTGTATAGCCTCCTATAGTTACTGGTGCACGTCAGACATAAAACTTTGGCGCGGTTTGGATCCGGGTCTCAGGCTGGGATAGTTCTTTGTTAGGGTCCGGGTGTTTCGAATGATCAGTTTCGATACGGTAGCTATCAGAATTATAAATACTCATACTGCAAAAATTTCTTTACAAAATTCAATTCATACTATCATAAGTCAAAACAATCAGTCACATAATTCACAGAATTTTATATTCACATATTCAATCATAAATATTTCAAACAATAAAAATTTATTATTGTCTAAACATAAACTTGATTTCATAAATTCATGAAAGAATATATATAGATATCCTTTTTATCATGTTTTCAAATTTGGTGATCATATGAGCTTATGGTTATAGTCTAGGCATTTCCTGATAATACCTAATTCTCTATAACCAATGGCTCTGATACCAACCTGTCATATCCCAGCGGAAGCGTGAAATGCTTGGGTGTGACTTGTTAGCTCAAAACGCATTGATTATCACAAAATATAAATCACAGCAATAACTTAATATTAATTTCATTAGTTTATAGGATTACATGATACAAAATTTAGTCTAACGTTCTAGACTTATACATTTGTAATCCTAGCCAATACATATCTTCAACATATCACATATCTTCAGCTAATAGTGAACGTGAACGTCCACGTAAAGGCTGAAGTCAAACAAGTCAATAGTCAACCATATACACAGCTTCCCTAGGTAGCCGTGCAGATCACTATACATGTTGAAGGAATACACGAGATTATAATACATGTTGCTGACCTGAAAAAGCATACTCAAAATAGTCAACAAATAGTTGGTGAGAACATAGGTTTAATCAATATAAATTATTTTGAATTGATGCAATATAATCAAACTCACAACCAAACCTACACGCATATGTCAAGTGATTCATAACTGTCAAATACAAATCACATAATCAAATAATATAACACCGTTGCCCTCATATCAGCTTGTGCAGGTTGACATTTCCTAAGTAGCGCTACCTATATTATTTGACGGTTCATCATCCGAATTAATGGTTGTGTCAATATGACAGTAACAAATCCAAAATTTCTCAAAAATGCATCCAATTCAACACAAAACAGTATGCTTTTTCTCCCAAAAATTATAAATCAAAACGGAGCTATGTTACTCACCTTAGTTCCAGCTAATAAGTCAAATAATTCCTATAAAATAATTATTTGTTAGAATAAATCTAATTTCTTTAAAATTTTCAGCATTTAAATCACAAAAATTGTCAAAATTATAATTTGATAGTTCCTGTCATTCAAAAATTACTAAAATTTACCAGTCTAATCATTCTAAAATCTATATTATCTCATAAAATTTTAGATTAACAACTCATAACAGGCAAATTTCTAGAATTTTCATAATTTTCATATAAATTGGCAGAAATAGTAAAACATCACTAAAAATTCTAAAATTTATACACACTGTTTTATTCTAAATTTAGTAATTTATGTAAATGTTTCATAATTTATCTCATTGTTTTACTATTTCTTTTGATTTTCTATTTACAGAATGTTTTAAAATATAAAACTCAATCATATATACGAATTAGGTGACAAAAGTTATTCAGGAATTTCTATAAAATACAAGGAGTATTATATAATGTTTCCAGAGTTTTATCAAATTCGGAACTTCTGTTTAGAATTTTTCTTTCATTTTCTTAAATTAATTATATAAATTAATCTACCCAATTTTATTATACCAAAATTTACAGATTACTATTTCTAATATTTCTCAACAAGTTCCAAATTTTATTCCCATAATCACAGTCATTTAGGTATTTAATCTAATTTATCATGAGTATCCATGTTTCAACCCTTGTATTTTTTTTTCAAATCCTTGATTTATAAAACTTTTAACTTTTTAAATCCTTTTGTTTACTGATTTTGATAGAATCAAATATGTTATGTAATTATTTTTGGTGATTTAGCTATAGGGTTGATTATATGTGTTAGTTTAAACACATATAGTTTAAATATATTTTGAGAGTCATACCTTGTTTTGATGAAGAAAACTTAAAGGATTGGCTTGCTAGACTTCTTGATGACCTGGTTAGTGATCCGTGAGCTTGAAGTAGCGGTGAGGGCTTGGAGATGATGCCTTAGATACCCGGTTGGTGTTGGACCCGAAAGAAAACAAGAATAATTGGAGTTGAATGGGTTGATGTGAGGACCGAGAGTTTGAGAGTTGTAGTGGGGATGGTTTGAAGACCGGAAGAGAGAGTAGAAGGTGGCGGTGTTGGTTGTAATTTGGGAACCGAGAGGTGAGAGTTGGGAGAGAGGTCGAGAGGTGGTGGTGGTGGCGGTTGTGGCTCCATTCTGCCGAGAGGTGAGGATGAAGGTGGAGTTGTCATGATTAGCTCTAGGATTAGGATGGTGATGTGGTGACTATAGCTTGTATTAGTGAGTCATTAGGTGGGTGTGGTGGCAAGTTTTAAGAGTGCTTAGTGGCACACATGCTAGGTGGCGAGTTTAGGGAAGGGTTAGTGTCAAGGGATGGCTAGGTGGTGGTTTTGATGTTCATGACTTGCTTAGTCATTAAACTAGGGTTAGTTAGTAATTTAAATGCTTAATCGGGTTGATTAGTACCTTAATGAGCCGAGGTTAGAGTTAATGGTTGTCTAAGTTAGTGTTTAGGTGATTAGGTTTAGTTAGATTTAGTTTTGATACAAGGTTCTTTAATGTTTAGCTTAGTATCTTTGGTTATATTTCAATTACATGTAAAATGAAAGATAGTTATAATTCAAGTAACTAGTCATTTAATCATAGGATTTGATAACTAAATACATATGATTTGATAATCACAAAATTCACATGAAGAAAGTACATGCACACATAAATATTTTTGCATGCATGTTCAATTAATCACACAAAAATTCATATAATCAATAAAAATTACCCTAATTATTTCCAATAAGATATAAACATGTACCGTCAACTTATGGAAAATATTAAATTACCTAACTTTGGTTTCAGGGTTGTCACACTTAATACCTCCATAATGATTTCATTTCAATTTGAGTTATCATACTAAGCATTAACAAACACAAAAGTATACATAATTGCCCCAAAACGACTAAAAATGTATATAAAAAGGGGCTAGAAGTCATCTTTTTGAAGATTACAATCCAAAACACACTTTCTCAAGAGATTTTTGATTTGTAACTACATAATTATGCATAATATTATTACTAACCATTCATTAATGCATAGATGTATCAAACATTAACGAATACATACCTTAAACATCAGTTCTTCTTGCTTTCTCACTCTAACTTCTCCTCTCTCTCTCTAACTAACAACAATAGCAGTTCTCGTGCGATCATAAAGACTGATGAGTGCTCTCACCTATTTATAGGGTTATCATAACTATCGTAGGGTTCTCGCTTGAGAACCTTGAGTCATGCGAGAAGTCCCATTTGCGTGAGAACTTCTGGCTTCCTTCATTTCTTTAGAAATATCAAGGTGTTACAATTCTATATTATATTATTTTGTAAATCTTCACAACTAGCCGACGATTTCAATATGCTAAAAACAAACAAATTCAATCCCCCTACATGACTTAAATCACTATTATCTTTTTATATTATAATTGTTTTCTATAATATTTTGTTAAACATACATAGCATGATGGTCAATTCAATTAGAAAATGATAAATCAAAATTATCATATTTCTTTTTATATTTTTAAAGTAAACCAACATCGTAACAATATCATACTTTTTGAATATATTATGTCATAGTTATAATCAAAGCAATCTTGATAACCCTCTTTTAATGTTAATCCTTTAATAGTGATTAGAAATATTTATATTCTTTTAAGTAATAAAATATGTAACCATTATTTAAAATTTAATTAATATAATAATTATCACATTTGAAACATATTTTGAATATTATGAATATGAAACATTATAATTATTGGTTTATAATAAATTGTCATTATAATATAATACTTTTTTTTGTTACTTTTAGGTAAAATATTGGTATGTAAAACACAATTAATATCAAATATTATTTTTCAAAAAAACATACATCAATTAATTGTTGGTAACTAATAATTTATTATTATTATTTGAGATAATAATCAAAAAAGATGTATATGTTTTCTTTATTCGGATTGAAAATCCTTATTAGTAACTTTAATTTCTTTGATAGTAAAAGTTGACGATTTTCACAAATATAAATCTTTTTTTGTTCAAAAACTTATTATTGATTATTTATTAAAAGAATGTGTATAATTATCAACATAACTCAAGAGTAGTATGAAGTATAATATGGATTATATACGAGAGAATCAAAACAATAACAATGATACTAAATCAAACATAATCTAAAATTATATAAATTACAATATGAATTTTTGTTTGAATAGATTAAGAGAAAAACAAAGATTTTTACCTTATGATAATATGATCAACTCGAAATAACAAATCCTGCGGATAACATGTTGTGGAAACTAGGACCTACTAGCAACTAATATATAGAATATATAAACATAGGGATAATACAATCATAAGGAGAAAAGGTTATAGAGAGTAGTAGAACTATTTCATATTGATAGAATTCTAGATAAATATATTGGTGAAATAACACCATTGTGTATTTTTTTTAGTATGTAAAACACAATTATAAATTAATAATAATTAATATAATGCATTAAAAACAATAACAAAAATAACACATAGTGTTATGTTAAAAACTATTAGTTTTGAAAAATGCATTTATGAAATAAAATCATTGTGTACTTCTAATTGTAAAACACAATAATAAATAATAATAATTTTATATAATATATAAAAAAACAATGATAAAAATAACAAATTGTGTTATCTAAACACTATGAGTTTTGAAAAATAAATTGGTGAAATGATATCGTGGTATACTTCAATTGTATAATACAATTATAGATTTCAATAGGTTTATATATTCTATAAAAATAATGACAAAAATAACATATTATGTTATGTTAAATACTATGACTTTTTTGAAAATTACATTGGTGAAATAATATCATGGTGTACTTATAATAGTAAAACACAATAATAGATAACAATTTTTTTTTATAATATATAAAAAACAACAACAAAAATAGCTCATTGTATTATATTTAACACTAAAAGTTTTGAAAAATATATTGGTGAAATAATATCATGGTGTTATTGTAATTATAATATACAATAATAGATAACAAGTTTATATAATTTATAAAAATAATGACAAAAATAACACAAAATAATCTTCAACGTAAAACACAATAATAAATGCATATAACAAATAATGAGTTAATTTATTTGACACATTTACCAGAATGATCTCTTTTTTAAAACATTGAAATAACACAAGTTAAGCCTATAATACTTTTAATGTTTTTTAGATTAAATACCCTTTATACTATACTTTACCCATGTAACTTTACAAACTAATTTTTATTTTGTAAATTATAAGGATAAGAATAAGAATGTGAAACGAGCTGTGAATACTCTTAGAATATGTATTTAATTAATCTTGTGAGTGCTGGCATATTTCCGGTTTGAAGAAAACACATATTGAAACATGACACAGTGGTATTACGCATAAACAATTATAGAAAATTAAAAAAATATTATATTTTACTCGGCTAGATTTTAAACAATTTTTTATTTAAACATGATACAATAAGCATGTATTTAACACAGTTTGGTTTTGAACAAAAATATATATTAGTGTAAAAAAATAAACACGTTACAACAATATATTCAGGATTTTATCAAACAATATATTTTAAAAGTTATAACTAAAAAACAAAATATCATAATAAATTATATTACTTTAATATAATATAAAAATATAATATGAAGGTAACATGTAAATATTCTGTACATGTAGTGTTCATCATAGTTTACTTTTAAAAATTATATATAATACAAATTATAATAACAAATCATAAAATTTGAACTTTCTCATCTACGGCGGAATGACTTCTTGTGTAAATATGTTCCATCAAACTATAGTAGAGTTTGCCGAACATAATTTCAAGGGATAATTTTGTAAAATAATAATCAAATTTCAGAATTGTTCTAATTAGATCACTCATAATTTTTTTTTCCTAATCAGTTTATTCGTAAATTTTTTTTGTCTCAATCAGATCACTAAAGTTTCAGCATTATTCTAATTAGATCATTTATAAATTGCAAATAGTTTAAAAAATTGAAATATTTAAAAAACTAACAATATTTATAAAAACTAAATTACTTTAAAAAATTTGGAGTTAATTACATAAATGGTCCGTGTGGTTTATCTAAAATAACATGTTTGGTTACTAAGGGTTTTTTGTAATAGTTTAGGGCATTGTGTTTTAAGTTTTGTAATAAGTTTAGGTATTAAGACTAACAGCCGTTAGTTTTTCTGTTAAATCTAAGGGCATACATGTCTTTTCATTTTACAAGGACTACTAATATAGTTAAAGGTATTGTTTATGTCATTTATTATAAATAAAGGATTGTTGTGTAATTTAACAAACACACATACACACACACACACACACACACACACACACACACACACACATATATATATATATATATATATATATATATATATTAATATTAGTTACACATTCGTTCCCAAATAATTTCACCCCAAACTATTACAAAAAACCCTTAGTACCCAAACCTGTAATTTTAGATAAACCACAGGGATCATTTATGCACTTAACTCAAAAATTTGTGAATTATTCAAAGAAATTTAAAAAAAAAATGAGTGAAGTGATTACAACACTTCTAAAACTTTGATGATCTGATTGAAACAAATAAAAATATTAGTGACTTAATTGGAACACTTTTAACACTTTAGTGACCTGATTGTAACAAATAAAAATGTGAGTGACTTAATTGGAACTTTTCTAAAAATTGCTTACTTTTTTATGAAGTTTTCCCTAATTTCAAAGGGTATATATAAGAAGTTGAATAGATGACTTATTAATTTATAAAAAAATATTTTTTATTTTAATTTTAATCATCCAACGTTAATAATATCCATTGGGAACAAATAGTGTTTCTAACGTCACCCGATGCCAAGACAACCCCCAATCTAGCAAAATGAGTGCACCATATGGTCTAAGGATGGGGGTAGCTGATTAGGGAAGAAAAGAATAAGTTAGGGTAGCAGGGGCGCAGGGGCTATGAACCATCGGTGAGGGTAAGCGTGTAGCAGTAACACCGCTGTCGTCACCTCCCTTCACACCGTGCTTTGTTTTTTTCATGGCACACCCATGTCGTGGGTTTACTCTTCTTTGACTGTTGCAAATTAGCCCCCTTCCTCCCTTTCAATGGCTAGTTTTTCTTTTAAAAATTTCAAACACTATAAATACCAAACAATTAACACAAAATTTTATACAATAATCTCAAACATTTCTTCTACTCATTTCCAACTATTCAAAAATGTCCCATCAGTTTTATATTCCTTCCTCCTCTTTGAATAGTTCTAAGTCTGACGGGTCAAAATTTTTTAGCCTTCTTGCCAAACACGATGACGATGCTAAAATTTTGAGAAAAAGGATCTTGAAATGTAAACGCGTTGGGGCTAATAACGTTTGACAATTATTTTGGGGAGGACCCTAAATATTAAGGCGGGATGTTTAAAAATAGGTTTCGGTTGCCTTGAGATATATTTCTATGGATTGTTGAATATACACGCAACAACTTTTTATGGTCTAAAGAATGGTTTGATGGAAGATGGAAAGAAAGTTCACGGCATTACAAATATACACTTCGGCGGCAATACGTCAACTCACAGCACGTAATTCACCCGACACATTTGACGAATATTTACCTATGTCTGCTGGTACATCACGTGAGTGTCTTAAATATTTTTACAATGCTATTATTATGTTATACGGTGTTGAATGTTTGCGAAGGCCCACTAGTCATGGCTTTGCATCATTGTACGAGTACGATGCACATCAATATAGACATGGCATTTCGAGAATGCTCGGTAGTGTTACTTACACTCACTGGGAATGGAGAAATTGTACTACGTGTTTGTAAGGAAATTATCATCAAGGTGATCACAATGATCCAATGGTCATTCTCAAAGTCGTGGCGTCACAAGATTTATGGTTTTCGCTTGTTTATTTTGTTGTAGACGGTTCTAACAACAGTATCAATATTCTCCATGAATCATCACTCTTCACACTAGAGTTAAATGGAACCACCCCTATATATCCGTTTCATGTTAACGAGCGTCTTAATCAACGCGATTACTATCTAGCCGATGGTGAATATCCTTCTTGATCAAATTTTATGAAATCATATTCTTTTTCTTTTGAGTACAAAAAATAGAAATTTTAAAAAATATACACGAGTCCGCAAAAAAAAGAGATGGAACGATCTTTCAGTGTTTTTTAAAAGCAAAATGACAAATACTTGCATGACCGGCTTCATCGATGAAGATAGAAAAAATGAAAAATCAAATGTACAATTGCATTATTCTCCATAATATGATTATAAAAATTGATGGCAATACTATTTCTCCTGTGCACATTTAAGACCCCACCGACCACTTCAATTAAGAACGAAAATACAATTTTCGAGTCACGCGATGAGAACACACATTTTAGTCTTAGATTTGATCTCTTAAAACATGTTACAGAGAATGTGGATATCATGGTTTCAGTCAACGAAGATTAGTTGTAGTTATTTTTTAATTAATTTTTTCCAAATAGTTTTTATTTTTAGGCTGTAACTTTTTAAATTTTATAAAGTTTTTATTTAAAAACAAAATTGTGGCACTAAGTGACATGGAATGGCATGAGCGATCTTTCATTGGTTTGTGCATGGTGTAATAGGACGTTTATGGCCCTCCACCCTTATTTAAACATTTTTTTTTATTTTGAGTTATGTTCGGTTTTGTTCCCCCCAAGATTTGATAAAAATAATCATTTTCCTCCAAAATATTATAAACATCAATTTAACTCCAAAAATTTCATAAATTATGTCATTTCAATCCAAAAGTTTCATTTGTTATTTTAACTTAATCTAAAGAATAAAGTTTTTGGACTGAAATTAAAATAATTTATGAAACTTTTGAAAGTAAAATAATGTTTCTAAGTAAGCGAGCTCTAAGATCACATCTTTGGAATAAAATCCAGTTGGAAAAGGAAATCCAATTAGAGATAAGCTGCCCATGAGCATCATGGCATAGGTAAAAAGGAATGAGGAGGCCAGCCCCCCCCCCCATCTTCCGTATATCTTGCTCATCCGACATGGGTGAAATCTAGAAATCAGTCTCATTTCACCATTAGGGAAAATCCACTTTATCCATTTCAATCTCTGTCATCGAAGGAAAAACTCGAAGAATGAGGGGCAAGGGGATTGATCGAGAAAGATCTCTTGTTCTTATTATAAGATCGTGATTGGATCAAGGTATACCAGGCCTAGTAGGAGACAAATCTCCTATTGTTCTTACAGACCTTAAAAGAAAAATAGTTATTTTTATCAAACATTAGAAAACAAAATTGAAATAAACTCTTGAAGTTTTTATTGTTTTTGTTTTTTACTAATAAGTGGTATATTGATTCATAACATTATATTATCAGATTTTTTTTATGTTAGTTTACATAAATTTCAAATAGATCAGCTGTTATTTTACTCTTATATTTCTTTTAACAACTAATAAATACTTTAAGCCCGAACACCCGGGTAAACCTATTGGTGAAAATCCACCCACGCCCGCAAACACATACAGTGCTGGTGAGACAACTCACCCATCATTACAGATTAATGTGATAAAACCTCTATCACGCTCCTACATCTATAAAGTATAATAAAAGAAGGTTTTTTTGTCACATGTCATTCTCTTAAACCATCTTTTTGACACATGGCATTCCTTTAAACTCCGTCATTACACTTTCCCTCTAAAAAATTATTATAGTAATTTAAACAATCAAACTAATTTCTCTCTCATAATAAAAATCAATTATTAATTGATACAATTCTTTCTCATCTAGATTTTTTAAAATCAAGCTATGTCTTTAAAAATATATTTTATTAAGAAAATTAAAATTTGTATCTTTTTATTAAAATAGAATAATAAAAAAAACAAAATTTTTATATAAAATTAATTTTTCTAAATCAGTCGTTTTTTAAAAATAATATTTATAAAACATTTTTGGAACATAATGTTTTAAATCGGTCCTTTCCTAAAAAAATTATAAAAAGTATGAAATTTTCTAAAAGCAGTTTATTAAAACAACCAGAATAATTAGAAAACTAAGTTTTAAATAAACAAGATTTTTATAACAATAATTTTTTTATAAAATAATTTTAAAAAAATATTTAAAAATAAATTTATTTAGATAAGAGAATTAAAAAATAGTATAATTGTTTTATTTCTTAAACTATTACGTCTATTTAAATTTAATAGTATAATTGTTTTATTAAAATAGTATAATTGTTTTATTTATTAAAATATCGCACTGTAACTCTTCGTGTTTATTACAAACTATAATCCGTTTAATAAATGAGTTTTTAGCCTATCTATTTATTTATATATCTATATATCTATAACAAAGAAAATTTATAATAAGACTTGACACAATTGTAAGTTTTATCATACTAACTTTCTTATTTCTTTTTATTAGTATTAAGAATATTAAATACTAATAATATTAATAATACCATTTTCATATTAAAAATTATATAATTTAATAAATTAAAACCTATTTTTTTTACTAAAAACACACTTTTTAAAAATAAAAGTTTTATAAAATACTATTATACAACAAACTTTTTTTAAAATAAATTCATTTTTCTTAAAATAAAATATTTAAAACCCACATTATTTATTAAATAAAAGTTTAAGAAAATATATTATTGTTTATTTACGTAAAGTAGCTATTCATATGCAATTATAATCATATTTTATCTTCTAACATAGTTTTATAATTCGTAATTTTTTATTTGTAATTATTTAATATTTTATTTATTCAACCCGTGTAATACACAGGGTACTAAACTAGTATTTAATAAATGTAGGCTAGACTGGCTAGTTGGTTGATTAATATTTAAACATTTTTGTCAAATAGGAAATCATCTTTTATAAAATTAAAATACATTAGTATATATCCAAGTTTAGCACGCCAAGAAAGAATGAATAAAGCAACAATGTGGACCAGATTCAATATATCTAAACGAATACTTAAGTTTACATAAAATAAGGACTAAATTAAAACTTATAATTATCTAGATTAAAAAATAACGTACTTTTTATAAGAGTAGAGGAGTCATTTCAAGTTCCTGGGTTTTCGTGGTTTGGCACATCGGATTTTTTATTTTTTCCGGTTTTTTTTGTTTTGCAAGATGTCTTTCCGTTTTTCTATACACTTATAGTGTGTTATGGAGGTTGTAAAATACAATTCCCAACACACATAGTAAATTGGTGGACTCGGTGATATTCACTGGGTCGTGAAGTAAAAGTTGAAGTCGGGACCGCAGGATGATGTTAACACTCGGGGCCTAGACTTGCTCACATCTTTCCAGTCACGACACCATATGATCTAACAAAGTAATTTGATATATTGCCACTAATATTTAAATATATATTCACCATCATCATACATATATATTAACAGAATGAATTTTCTTTTTCTTACAATTTGAGATTACAGTGCTATTGAAAGTCAAATCCATTTATTTGTTAGCGACAATAGTGCAATTCTACTATGCTCTGGTTTTAAATTTATTTTATGTCGTAAGATTTGAACAAAAATATATATCTTTATCTTTAGACTAATCTGTTCTAAAGTGAAATTCGCTTTAATTAAGAAAAGTGAAAAAAGTATAAGAATTTAACAGATTTGTTTCTTTATTGAAAAAATATATCCATTTAATCTTTTTAACGGATTCAACTCTAGCAATATTTATTACAAAATGTCTTGTAAGTTACTTGATTTTTCATGAAAAATAGATCTTTCTAGTAGGAAATGTTAAACTAAAAATTAATTTTTCTCGAAGAACATGTTGTTTTTTTAATTGTATTGTTTGTTTTATAATTTGTGCTGTCTGATTGAAATTTGTATTATTTTCTAAAAATTTATTCTGTTTGATTGAATATTGTGATATCTATTTAAATTTTGTACTACCGTTTTTTTTATTATTTTGTGATCCCTATTTTATACAAGCAAAATTAGAATTTAAGGGGATTGGTTTAGTACGGTAATAATTCCAGTTATAGGACTAGTCAATTTCAACGCCGCTAGAATTAGTTCAATCTGAGTTCCTCTGAGCCGGTTTGAGATGATTAAATCAATTTTAAAATACTTAAGCATAAATTAGTTGTTATTTGAACATATGCTTCTTTCTTATATTTAATTAAAAGGCCATCCACGTCATTTTAATAAGTTTGGAACCTTTATCATAATTTTAGCAACTTTAAAGAGAGGTAATCTATAACTTCTAATAAAACAAGGTTTTATTTGCCACTTGTCATTTTCTCAAGCCATATTTTTGCCATTTGTCATTTTTTTAGACATATACACATTAATTTTCCCTCCAAAAGGTGATTATAGTAATTTAAATACTAATACAAATTCCTCTCTCTTATTAAAAATAAATTTTATTAATTGCTATATTTCTCTCTCTTATCTAAATTTTTTTAAAATCAAACTATCTTTTCATCTATTAATTAAAATCTAAATAACAAAAAACTAAAGTTTTATATAATATGAAATTTTCTAAAACACTAAACATTTTTTAAACAAAATATTTTAAATCGTTTTGTTTTTGAAAAAAAAAATTATAAATAGGTGAAATATTTTAAAACAGTCTTATTAAAACAACTAGAATAATTATAAACCAGAGTTTTTAAAAAACAAGATTTTTATAAAAAAAATATTTTTTATAAAAAATCTTAAAACGAATGTTTAAAAATGAAACTATTTAGATAAGAGAGTTAAAAAATGGTATAATTGTTTTATTTCTTGAACTATTACGTATATATAATTTTAATTATATTTTACATTAAAATATTATACTGTAACTATTCTTGTTTATTTTACATATATATTTTACATTAAAATTTAATCTGTTTATTTAATTGGTTTTTAGCCTATCTATCTATCTATAAAAAAACTAATATAAGCGTGAAACAATTGTAAACCTCATTATACTTACTTTCTCATTTCTTTATATTATTAATAATAATATTGAATACTAATAATATTATTCATACCATTTTAAAATTAAAAAATACATAATTTAATAAATTAAAAACATATTTTTATTAAAAATACACTTTAAAAAATTATAAAATACAAAATACAATGAAATTTTTTTAAAAAAAAAAATCATTTTTCTTAAAACAATATATTTAAAAATCACAATTCTTTTATAAAACAAAAGTTTAAGAAAAAAATATTAATTGTTTATTTACTTGGCTATTTATACGTAGTTATAATCATATTTTATATTTAAGCATGATTTTATAATGCATAAATATTTATTAATAATTATTTAATATTTTATTTATTCAATCCGTGTATTAACGGGAAGTAACCTAGTATAATATATATATAAATTTTTTTAATTTTATTTGGTTAATACTTAAAAAATGTAGGCTATATTTTAATAAAGTATTTGCGTGTATTCTAGAAGGAAACGAGTAGAGTAAGTTGTTAACTTTAGGGGATATCGTCGCTGCGTATGTGCATCGAAGCATCTTGATTTTTGTGTTAATACAGCTGGAGTCTCAGCATGCACACATGAACCCGGTTTTCCGCGGGTATTGCTTCCATGTGTCTACCAACCAAAATATATTATTTCTTTTACACACGCAACTACGGCTATAAACGAACCAAAAAAATACATACAATACATTGTTTGTGTTTGTATATCAACAAAATGAGGTTGTTTAGGAAAATGAACTGTTCATGAATTTTTAAGGAACATAAATAAACATTAACAAATGTTCGTGAAAATAAACGAAGACAAAGGTAGTTTGTCAAGTTTTAACACAAATTTAACATTATTATCCAAACATATTTAGACATAACTTTTTTTTTAACTGCCGGTTAGTGGTTAGTTGTTAGTATCACCGAGTTAGTAATATTCGTCAATGCCAAGGTTTGAAACTTTGACCTACAATAGAGTTAAAGCCTACATCCTCCCCTTAACCACTAGGCCAAGAGATCATTGGTATTTAAACATAACTGTAATTAACTTAAAAATTGAGAACTTTATTAAACTTTTTTATAAACTAAAAGTTAAAATAGTCAAAAGGGTGATGTTGGTAAAGATATAGGATAACCACGGTTCATATTTTTAAAGCCTTAAAGCTAGTAAAATAAAACTATAAAATATAAAATCTTTAAAATAAACAAACATAAACGAGCACGTTATCGAACGTTCACCAAAGTAAACGAACAAGTGGATCTCTGTTCATATTCATTCATTGAGCTTAACGAATATAATTTTATTTTTCGTGTTCGTTCATTTATTAAATTAATGAAGTAAACGAATTTCACACCGAACATTTAACGAGTTGTTCGCTGAATCTTTTGTTCATTTACAACCCTACAAGCAACCTTTAAAATGAAAATAATGACCCTTTTATACAAAAATAAGTTAAAAGGGGTTTTTATAACAATTAACCGAAAATTGTGTTTCATTTTTGGTTTTCGTGTGTGGCATAAAATACTAACTAGTATGGTTAAGATGAAAGTAAGGAAGGAGGGAACTGTCATGATATGTGCCTAAGCCGTCCCATCCATTCATTTTGGTGACCATGCATGCAGGTTTAACACTCGAGTTTTATATATATAACAAACTTGATACAACTTACAAGATTCAATAAATGGTGATATATAGATAGATATATGGTTAAGTATGCCCACTGTAAAATAAGTAAAAAACAATTTTCATTATATTCTTTCGGTTATTTTAATTTTGGCCACAATATAGTATATTTTTTAGCCTGGCTCACGTGTGATTGTTTTGGCTTGGTTTTCAAAATTAAAAGCAATGTTTCAATTGGTTAGTATTCTTGAAATTTCATAGTGTATTTCTAGCTTTTCTTTCTATTCTTTTCTATTTCTTTAAAGTTTACTCTTAACATTTTAGTTAATTATAATATTTAACAAACAAAATTTGTAAATAATACATCTACTTACGTGACATTTTTTTATAGTTTTAAATTTTTTGTTAACCGGCTTTTAAAGTTCGCTTTTATATTTCTTAATGTTCATTTGTACAATAACATATCTTTTTTATGATTTCCAAACACAACGTTGTGTCGCGTTTTCTATCCATGTTTCTGTATTAAAAATATAACCGTAGCAACTCACGGTATATCTCACTAGTTTTAATTATGAAGTAAGATAATGTGTAACATCTCCTTTAACTAACCTATTCTTCTAAGGTCCACCTAGAATATTAGAATATGTCATAACCACAATCAATCTCAAATCTTGAAAATTACATGATTTAATTTTGAAAAAAAATCTTTAATTAATATTATTGAGAATTCAATCATGACATTTTTTCTATATTTTTCTAACGGTTTCAAATTTTAAAATTAGAAAACATCGTATTGTAACATTTGAATCATTTTGAAAATGTGAACCCGAACTCATTGAGTTAATTATGAAAATCAAATTCATTAGTTAAATCATTTCGTTCATTTTAGTGACTCAAATACAATATTTATGCTATTTAATCAATTTATATAATTTTCTAATTCATAAAAATAAAAATTTTATAAAGCTATCTTTAATCATTATTTGGTGACTCAATTATAATCATTATGGTATTTATTTAATTTAATACAACTTCATAAGTTATAAAATAAATTTTTATATTTGTAGAATTTAATTGTTGATTATGAGATTTTAATTATAACATCAAAATAAATAGTTGAAATGCAAATAGTTACAAGATTTATAAAATTATAAAGATTTTATAAAAAAAATAGTTTGATTAATTTATAAAATTGAGTTGTAATAAGTCAAGGGGGGTGAAATGAAATATTTAAACTTGAATTAAAAGTTTTTAACACAAAATGATAATAGTTGAAAACCTCAGGAATCAAAAGTAAATTACTTTTAAAACCCAACCCCCCCCCCCCTCCCGTCACCGAAGTTCTCCGGCAACATCTCCGATGGTCGTCCTCCAACGACCGTCAAATAACCTAAATCACCAGACCTAAATCCAATTAAACCATATTTTCCCCTTTGAGACCAAGATTTGTACCTAAGAACATGTTTTAATTCGATTATCAAGATTGTTATAGTGTGTTCGAACCCAAAACCGAAACCCATTCAAAATTCGATTGTTTCTACACAATCGTTATATCAATTAATCGAATTAGTCAAGTGTAAACGTTTATATAGTCATTTCGAATTCAAAGGAACAACTAATCTTAGTTGAAACAACACATAATCACCGAATCAAATTCAAACAGCCACAGGGGCGACTTTCCATTCGAGTTGAACAACCAAGTGTAGAATCCATTCGAGTTAAAACTATTGCAATCAAACCTATATAAATGAGGGAAATCATTTTAAATGATTGGGTTGATCTATTCGAACACTTAATTACACTTATCAAACACATGCACCACACATTCAAGTTCCAATTCCATTCGAACCTGCAATAAAGCTGATGTTTATATCATAGGCATCCTTGTTTTTAATTGATTGAGGGTTAAAGATCATTAACAAGTTTGCAAGCTTCGGATACCCTCAATTGAATCATAACCATCATCATCATCCTAAATCACACTTTGTTTTGCCACGACTTTCCTTCATTCATACCAGCAACGATCTTGCATCAATTCAGGTAATTAAGTACGCGCATACGTTCGTATTATCATCATCATCAAAATCCATAAGGTTGATTCCATTTACAATCTCGAATTGTTGATCAACTAGATTAAATTGAAATTAGGGTTTATATGAAATCAGGGATTTATGTCATTAAAAGATTTACGTTTTCTTGCATCAAATCAAATTTAGGGCCTTTGGCCCACAGGGGGGACTCGGGTTTGACCGCGGACATCCCCAAACTCATTTTTTTATCATTTTTAATATTAAATTTTATTTTAGAAAATTTTTAATATATTATTATTAAAATAAAAATTGTTTTGTTCATTAACATTAATTTAGAAATTATTTATTAATTTCTGAAATTATAATTCTATGTTACATTATAAAAAAACGAATAAAAATGTTATAAAGTATTATAAAATCTATTTATAAGTTTTAGATTTTACAAAAGAATTATTTTAAATCAAACTTGAATTATTTTCAATCAGTATGAATCAATATTTTGAAACTCATCAAATAATTAATTATTTTGACAAAGATATTTAATAATTAACTATTAAAATTAATTATTTTCGTATTTTCATATTTTAAAATTCAAACTCTAATTATACAATCATTATCAATTAAATATTCTTTTATTCAATTTTCTTTATCATTATTTATTATTTTTAAATTATAAATCAATTTATTAATTTAACCTATTTGTTAAACCTTAAAGTCCCAATTGAAACCATAATCCATACATAGTCTTTATTCATATTATTATCCTAATCTAAGATATCTTTTCTTAGGTTAATACCATAAGGAAACCATTGATATATAATCTAGGAATATTATTGTTCAAATCATATTCTAATATCAAAGTGAGTATTCATAGCCTATTTTTCTTGTTTTATATTTTGAGGATATTATTTGATTCATTATTCAATCATTGTTATTAATTGTTAGTGTATTTTAAAATTCAATTCGAGATATGATATAATATTACTTACAATTATGTGTGCATAGTTATTTATTATTTAGTCATGGTAACAATGACAGATCTATTGGTTTGACAAACCCATCTCGTATGAATATTTGAGTGGTTATTGGAACCAAATTCACGCAATTAATCATAAGGCTTTATTTGCAGAGCGAATCAATGGAATCATTTGGTTTGATTGTGTTTATTCTGTTTTTTTTGTTACATTATTGCATTTTTAAGTCTTGGCATTGTCATACGAATTGAATTATTTTCATTCATTTAATCAATCTATATATGTATTAAAAAATATGCTTACTAACCGGCTAATTCGTTAGCTTACTCTTTACCCTTTCAAATGACTTTAGTAATGCAAATTAGTAGACTTCTATATGTACATTTAGGGCTTGGATTAAGTCAAATTTAAAGATAAATTTCATTATGTTTACTTGTGTTTATATTTGATTGTAATATATTGTTTGATTAGTCTTATTTAATGAAAATTACATTTAATATTATTTCAACTTATTTAATTTTATATGTTATGAATAATCGATTGACATTTCATCTGCCCCAATAATTCCAC